>JADMLL010000011.1:2946051-3037010 GCA_016920875.1 Columbicola columbae | reverse complement strand
AGATGAGTTTTTCACATTAACACTTTCGCAAAGAACAAGATTTTAGTTCACATTCAACAGTTAAAATTTTGGTGACAAAATTAAGAAGTCAGTGATCAGACTTAACCTCATAGAAGAGTGGACAAAACTTCAGATGGTTGTCAGAGGTCAAAAAAGGATCAAATTACCAAATTGCGATAGTCTGGAATGAGGTTCATAAAACAAAGGAAACTTGAAAAGAATGTTAGAATCAAACCAAAATCGCGTAAAAGATGGAAAGAAAAAGATTCAAACCTTCAGAGCCGAAGGAAGGTCATCAAAGCAAACAGACAAAAGGCAAATCCACGACAGCGGAATCTTATAAAAATCTCATCTTTCAATATGTTCTTGTCTTTCTACTCATATTTCGAGCTGGGTGTCGGTCGAAGACGTTGTACGAGGATCACCTCTGTAATGCGATTCCTTTCTTTGACTAATTCTTCCTTTGTCGACATTTTTTATTTCTTTTTCCTTTCAGTTGTTTTCCTCTGCATAACTTTGATCCTTCCTCTCTCTTCCAATTTATTTTTCCTCCAATCTCGCCAGTCTAGCATTTCTAAACTTTCCCAACACCCTTCTTGATTCTCTTCACCAGACAAAAAAAAAATTTTCGTCACCAAGTCAAACTCTCAGATATTTCCTTTTATCACCAATCTCAGGAAGAAGGAGTTGGGAAGGGAGAAGAAAACAAGAAAAAGAAACGATGCAGGGAAATCATAAAAAAAGGCGAAATGAAAGACTATTATTTAGAAGAAGGAGGTAGTTACAGAGGTGAAAATCGTAAAACGAAAAATTTAAAGAGGTTTTAAAAAATTCAAACGTTAACGAGAAAATTTTCCGCATTTCTCCCTTTTTCATTTCTTTCTCTCTCTTTTGTGTCCCCCCTCCATCTTCTCCTTCAAACAGAGGAGAAGAAGAATGAAAAGAAACAAACAAAATCCAAGAAAGAAATTTTTAATTAACACCAAGAAGAAAAGAATTTTTGTTGGCCGCTTTTTTGTTTGACATTGACGCACGACAAATTGCATAACCTTACTTTTCAAGGCGTAAAAAATTTTTTTCTGTCGGCTTCAAACAGACGTTAAAGAAGAAGATGGCAACAGGGATGTAAGACGAGAAGGGTGGAATAAAAGCTCGACATTCAGTTAAATTATACCGGTTCAAAGGAGCTTACAAAGTAAAAAAAGGAAAATCGTCTGGGACAAAAACCAGTTTTCGCGTGCATTTAATTAGGGGGAAAGCGTCTCAGGTAATTTATTTTTGATTAATTGGGAAATTCGGGCGCCTAATAGCGGGAAAATTTTGAAAGGAGAAAGGAAAACGTCGCTTATTATAACGAAGGGGAATTTAATTTGGTTGAGAGGGAAACGCGGAGGTGGAAAATGCGGAGAGAATGTGCACACACTCGAAAACCGATTTCCCGCATTTTGATATTATCAAAAACGTGTTCGTTCGAATGACAGGACAGACATTTTGGCATGTTTGACTTAAATTAGAAAGATAAATTTCCACCGTGTTCAAGGACAATCGAGCGTAGACGGTAACAATAGTGGAGGACAAAAAATAATTTTTTTTTTACTGTTTATGATATGAAAGTGGTGCTGGAAAAGTCAAAGGAAGAGAAACGATCCACTTATACCCATTTTCCTACAGAAGAAAAATTGTGAGGTTAGTAGAAAGAGAAGAACAGATTTCAAACAAAGCTTCAAACTTCAAAGAAGTCGCAGTGAAATTGTCGATGTCTTTTTTGAAGTAAAGAGAGTAAAAAGAGAAAATTAAAAAGATAAGGCAAAAGAGGGAGGAGATCTGTCAATCTCGTCAAAAAGAATCTGGTAGATGGAACGGTCGAGGAAAGAAGAAAAAGTCTTTTTCAAAGTGAGAAAATAATGCAGAAAAAGAAAAAGAAGAGGAAAGAACGAGAAAAATAGAGAAAAATGAGAAAACGAGAGAAAAGTAGAGAAAAAGAAAAGAAGAAAGATGAAGAATGAAAAATGAAAAAGAAAAATGAAAGGAAAAACAAGAAAAGAAAGAAATTAGGGAAAAGAAAAAGGGATGAAGAGAAAAGAGAGAAAGAATGAGAAAAGGAAAAGGAGAGAGATAAGAAGAAAGAAAAACAGAAAAGAAAGAAGAAAGAAGAAGAGAAAAACAATTAAGAAAGAAGAAAGAAGAAGGAAGAGAGTGGGGAATGAGAAACAAGGAAAACGAAGAGAAACAAAAAAGGGGAGAGACAAGAATTGAAATCATGAGAAAGAGAAAAAGAAAGAAGAAAAAAGGGAACCATAAAACAAAATGAAAGAGAGAAAGAGGAAGGAAAAAAGAGAAATGTGATAGGAAAGGAGACAAAAGGATGAAAGAACAAACAAAGAAAGAAAGTGAAGGAAAACAGGAAGAGAGAGTGAAAGAGGACAGAAGAGAAGGATCAAGATAAAGGGAGAGAGAGGGAAAGAAGAGAGACAGGGAGAGAGGGAAACTTTTTACCTCCTAAACATACATGAAACCTAAACTCGGAAAAGCTCAACACGACAATGGACTCCTCTCCAAACCAAACCCAAAAAATACAAAAACGTGTCAAAATCAATCCAAAAAAAAAGTTCGAAAGTGGCTAAAAGAAAAGAAACAGATGAGAGAGAGAGAAAGGAAGGAAGAAAGAAAGGAAGGAGGAGGGATAGAAGGCCAAATCATAAAAAATTAAAAGAAAATGAGGCGTCATTGACGAAAGCTAATGAATACTAAACATCCGACGACTCCTAAGCTCATTTCGATTTGAGATTCTCGTCTAAAATTTGAACCGAGAATTAAATCAAATGGAACTCCTCCTCCTCCTCCTCCACTCCCAATCTCCAAGGAGCATTGCTATGCATAAGAACACTGTCCCTCTCCTCCTCCATCTCCTCCTCCCGATTTTATTACCTTCGAACAAATTTGAATTAAAATCCAACTCCCTCTCTCCTCACTCAATTTTTCATTTTTTTACTGTCTCTCTTCTCAACCTTTAACTCTTAACACGCCCCTGAATTATTCATTCCTGTTGCTTTTCATTCCTGTCGCGGTTCTTTTTACCCAGTTCTCTAATTCCACTTCCCTTAATTTTAATTTTTTTAACAAATGTTCGGTGTTGGCAAAAATTGTTCGGAGGCTGTTGGAATCTACCAGGTCCATCTCTCAGTGAGAGGAGAAGAAAGAAAAGAAAAACATGTTAAAAAAGGATTGAGAAAGGAAAAACGAGAGAAGAAGAGAGAAACAAAAAGAAGAAATGATGGAAGACCAAGAGATGGGACATGACATTAATCGTAGAGTGACATCTCAGTGGCAGAAACTGAGGGGAAGAGAAGACGAAAGGAGAACCAAAAGACAAAGGAAAGAATCTCACACAGCAAAACAGGGGATGGGGAAGATGGAAGGAACAGAAATCGATGATCAAACATCAAAATTCCCGAACGAACATGAACCGATAGAGGGAGAATAAGGTTAAAAAAAAAATTGAAGACAGAATAGGAAACAGGAAGTAAGATGGAGAGAGGGGGAGGATAGAGGAAGAAGAAAAACTGGAAGTCCGAATTAGAAAGAAAATCCCAAAGGAGAAGACAGAAGTTGACAATCGTCACAGAATCAAAATCTCATTACAATACTCGATGAATACAAATTACCTGTGCGAATTGGGGCATCGTCCATCCTCCCTGACACTCCTTCCTCCACCATCCACCATCCAGCTTCTTCCTCCTCCTCTTTCGCTTTCCGTTCGATCTCCTTCCTCCCAATCTTCTTTCTTCCATCTGAAATGAGAAAACCGAAACGATCATCGAAAAAACTTTTCTTTCATTCCGCTTCACTACCTTTCCTTCTCTTTTGGTTTGCACTTCCGGTTATGTGTTACCCCAACGGAAGCATTTCCGGTTTAAAAATGAATTTTTGGTACCGTTCAAGTTGGTGGGTTTAGAGCTTGATGAGAAGGAAGTGATGGAGTTGATGATTTTTCCGGAAGTAGGTACGATTTGATAGATATGAGGAAACCGGAAATCCCTACTTCCGGTTTCATTAGAAAATTACATTTCCGGGCTTGAGCTTTGAATACTTAACGATTCTACAAATAATTAGCTCTTCAAATCTTGTCTTCTACCTCTTCTTCCCTTTCACACCAACTCTATCCAACTTCCTTTCAGAGATTCTCTTGCTTCGTCTTCTTTCCTCCTCCTCCTCCTCCTCCTCCTCTCTTCCTCCCACTAATCCCATGTAACCCCATTACAGAGAACTCTTCGCGTCAAAAACACGTTTTCCTCGAATAGCTCCCTTGTGCGAATATTTGTTTACGGAATTAATCACGTCGGCGGTGGAAACCCAGCGAAAGCTCCATCCCACCCTCCACCCTCCTCCTCCGCTTTCTACTTCCTCTTCTTCTCTCTCAACAGTTCTAAAAGTAGAATCGCGCCTACTGCTTATCATGTAAAAATACAGCAAAAATGGGTGATTATGACGTCATTAACAGTGACGACATCCCTCTTCGTGGCCACTTTCACCTCTTTCGCTTTTACTCGGGTAAAGTGAAAGCATTTCACTTTTCTTCCTCTCACTCTCGTCCTCCATTTCCGTTTCATGTCCTCTCTTCCTCCCTCGTGACTCTTTTTAAGTGAGTAAAGCAAAAAAGCCAAAACTTTTTCGCTCTCTCCTCCCCCCCCCTCTCAAAAAATCAATTTTTATACTGATTACTGTAAATAAAAGGTTTCAAAAGCTTCCTCTACTTCCTTCCTCTCTCTCCTTGCCCTCCTCTCTCTGTTTCCCTTTCCGTTCCGCAGCCTCCCCTCCCTGTCCCTCCTCCTTTGCTTGTTTATGACGTCGCATCGACAAAAAAGCGGAAATAAAATTTTTTATGAGTGTATGTAAGTGTGTGTGTGTTGACACTTGATATCTCCGTCCTCTCTCCCTCTCTCCCTCCTCCTCCTCTTCCTTCCTTGGGTTGCGTTTCTTTTAAAGCTAAAGGAAAACGGGGTTGGAACCGTAAGTCCAGTTACAAAGACTAAAAGCGGAAATGAAAAACCAAAAAACTTTCCCACCGGACTTCTTAGTTGAATTGATGAAGGACACCCAAAAGAAAGCAAAACCAAACAAGAAGCACTTACCCGACAGCGGACCAAGTCAGCAAAATCCAAGACGGCTTCCGGAAGGCTTCTGATCATAGCAACAACTCCAGAAGAGGAACTGAAAAGGAAAGAAATAAAGACAGACAAGTGGTGGTAACGAAAGGGTGGTAAGGAAAGGGGAAAAGGACAGGTTGAGGGTCTGGGAAGGCGAGAAGAGGTCAGAGGTCAAACAGATTCGAGGATACTTCGGCAAACTCTTGGGTCTTCGGAAATCACTTCCGTACTCGACCCTTAGTCCCGACGGTCACTCCACCGCCCTCTCTTGCCTTTCATCACTTTCGACCTCTCTCTCACTCTCCTCCACCTCTTTCAGTCCCAATTCCCTGCAACATAAACTTGACAAGAATTTCAACAACTTAACGTGTTGGAAATCGTGAAGAAAATTCTGAGTTTCCGGGAAATTCCGATTGAATTCTATTTTTGCTTTCTACCTGCCAAGATTCGTTCACACGTCCTCCTCTTCTACTTCCTCCTCCTCTACTGTTCTTCAAACACGATTTCGGGATAACGACGCCGTCCAAGCGAAAATGTCTTCGAGAGTATGGACAATAGCCCCAAAGCCTATTAGACATGATACTTGAGCTTCATGACGCACACTGAACGCTATCCACTGGAGTATACTTTAAACTACTTCATTCAGAAGGCAGAAACATGTCCATAACGGGGTCTAAAGCCTCGATTGACTCACCAACCCATACAAGAGAAGACAACCGGACCCACGGAAGAAGTTACATCGGAGAAAGCCAGGACAACGCCGGTTGACCATGATTACAAAAACGCCACTTCTGGTGCCATGAGCGCTACCAAATTTTATTCATAGGGACGTAGTAGTAGACAGCACTAAATGAATCGGTTTTGGCCCGTTTTTTTCTACGTACGACAAAATTGTCTTTTATTCAGTAACAATTAAAAGAAACCGCATTATTCGAGGAAGAACAGTTGAGTGAATTTATAACACCATCAACCTTACACTCAACAAGGAATTACAATTTAATCCAAAACACATAGCATCGTGTTGAAGAATCATACCGTATAATCTTTTCTTCTTAATCAATTTCAAACGCTATGACATAACTGATCAGACACGATAGTTGCACAGCTTCATACTGATGAACCACCGTATAATTCGAGGTTAGCAGGAAACACAACAATTTTTTCATCAATTATAAACAGCATTAAGCGCAAAAGACGCTATCATCCCAGGTACTAAAGAAAGAATTTCATCTTCGAAACCAAATTGAACAGCTTCATGACGATGAATCACAAACGCACAATTCGAGTTATTCAGGGAACAAAAATTTCCGGACATTAAAGGCACTTGTAAAAAATTAATTTTAAACCGCGTAATGAGAAACCATGACACTAATAATTCAGACACTAAAGAAACGATTACTTTTTCCAAACCAAGTTTTGTAATGACGAGTCACAGGTTCAGGCACTGAAAAAAGGTTTACATCTTCCAACCAAGTTTCATACCTTCCTCACAGGCGTATAATTCGAGGTTTTCAGGAAGCAACAACTTCGTAATCAATTTCAAACAGCTATGACACTAACGCTGAATCAGACACTAAAGAATCGATTCCATCTCCCAAACCCAGTTGCACAGCTATAATGACGAATCACAGCCGTATAATTCGAGGTTAGCAGGAAAAACAACAATTTTCTCATCCATCTTCAACAGCTTTGGACGAAGCTATAGCACAAAAGACATTATGATCGCAGGCACTAAAGAAATGATTCCATCTTCCAAACCCAGTTACACAGCTCATAGACTCACAACCGCACAATTTAAGGTTATTCACGAAATAAAAAAAACATTTGTTAATACTAACAAATTATTTTAAACAGCGTTATGTGAAACAATGACATAATCAATGATATATTAATAGTATGAAAGAAAAAATTACATCTTGCTAACAAAGTCGTACAGTTCTACAATTACGAATCAAAACCGTACAATACAGGAAATACAGTCAGGATACAGACCACATTTAATTAATTAATAAATTTTCAAGCGTTTTATTTGAGGCTATGACACTATCAACGATTCAAGAAAATAATTCGATAAAGAAGAGATTACATCTTCCAACTTTTCATGACGACACAGGCAACGTATAATCAAGCAGGAAACAACAACTCGATTCTCCCAAACCCAGTAGCACATCTTCATACTGATGAACCACAGCCGTGTAATTCGAGGTTAGCAGGAAACACACCAACCTTTTCATCAATTCTAAACAGCGTTAGGCGCAAAGACACTACCATCGCAGGCACTAAAGAAAGGACTCCATCTTCCAAACCCAGTTGCACAGCTCACAGACTCACAACCGGAAATACAAAATCCAGGACACAAACAACACTTACACTTAATTCAAAACCGTTTTATGAGAGGATAGAGCACAAAACATCAAAACCAAAAATTAATTTTTTCAAATTTAGCATCTTATATTCAAGTTAACACTAAACAATGTTTCCAATTACACTGATAACCAAAAAAAGAATTTGTATGAAAAAGCTCGATTCCAAAATTTCAAAAAATACGTTTCTCTAATTAAATACAAAATTTATTTTAAAATAAATTAAAAAATTTTCCGAGCGTGTAAAAAAAGAAAATCAAACTAACCGATTTTACAAACCGGAAATCATCCTTCATAAGTATAAAAGAAACAAAACCAAATCTAAAATCGTATAAATTGGTATATAAGAAAAAACTCCACAAAACCATCAAACTACAAAACCAAAATCAATCAATCAATCAATCAATTTGTTTATTGTAGCGTAGAAAAAATTTTTTTTTTAATTCTAAAATTTAAATTTAAGTTTAACGTTTTAAGTAAAAAAATTATTTTTATGTAAAAAAAGATGGCTACCGCTAATTTAATTGCTTTTTGTTTAAGTATAAATTAATTTAAATTTGTTGTCGTCCTGAATGAGGTATTCAAATCAAATTTTTCTTTTTCATTTCCTGAAACGTAAGACTTATTGCTTAACAGCGTTCCATCTTCTCCTCCCTTCCCACCCTCGCATATCACTTTAATTTCCAGTTCTGAGTTACAGCCTAAAAAAAATGGCGTCGGGTTTGGGAATCGTATTTTCAAACAAGACACGAGCCTACAAAAAAATTTTGATTGATATAGTGGTTAGATGAAAGTATTTTAATTAATTTAATTTAAAACCGTGTTGTATGAGCGTATGTTATGTATGAGAGTTTGTAATGTGAGCAATTTTGAAGAACTAAAAATCGCGAGAAGATTAGTTCGAACTGCTGTAACACAATTATAAGACAAATCATTTAGTATGAGGAGTTGAATGAGTCTAATGTTTGAGGTAGAACCGTACTATGTGAGCATTTATACTTTGACATCTCCAAATGAGTTTAATAAGTCGACTTTTAACACAATCGTGATTCGAAATATGAGTTAATACAAGAAACTAGTGTTCTGACATACAATTTATTTAACCCAGTTTTCAAGTTGATTTCGCTTAAGACGATCGCATTATAAAAATACAGCTATAAAAGACTTTTGGAAATTTAACAGTCTACAACAGTTACTGTAAAAGTTTTCTCAACATTTGCACTTTTTGAGCGTTTTGCCAGAACGTTTTTTGTTGTGTGAGGTTTTGATTGAGTGAACTCTACAACAACAGTACTATTCGAGCTTTTCTATGTTGACTTTTTAAACTAAATTTTACGTGAATAGCGAGCGTTTGTATTCAGACATTTCGAATTGAGTTCAATAAGTCGACTGTTTAAAACAATTATACAAAACATGAGTATAAGAAAGTAGTGTTATATGAATCAATTTTTCTTAAATCAGTTTTATGTTCATTCTGCTTAAGACAAACGCATTACAAAAAGTACAGCTATAAAAAAATGTAAAACAGTATAAAAGTTTTCTTAACATACGCACTATTTGAGCTTTTTGTCAGAACGAATTAACTCGATAAAGTAAACTCTACGAGAACCGTACTACGTGAGCTTTTAAATTTTGACTTTTAAATTAAATTTTGCAAATGCTCTAGACAACCACGTTACAAAACAACATCTACGAAAGACTTAAAGGTTTAGGACAGATCAGTTTTATAACAACAGCACAATTTGAGCGTATAATATTCAAAAGAATTAGGTAAAAGTAGAAATTAGTTTTTAAAAACGTGTAATAAGAGGCAAACACCAGCCTTAAGTAAATTGCTTTTTGCAAAAACCGTAATGACTGAAGCTGTAACATCAATATGGGTTGTTTTCAAGTGATCGTGTATTACAAAATACAAATAAACCAAAAATAGTATTTTACGGGGTTAGAAAACAGTGTTATGTGAATCTACAAATGTAACCAAAAAACTCTAAATCACCAGACTAGAACTGTTGTAGTAGATTATATTTTAGGCAATCAAGTGAAATGATCAAAATTCAGGTACAACAGAAACCGTGCTATGCGAGAGCGGAAGAATTTTTGGGTAGAAAGAAGACGTTTCGCTGTTATTTTCGTTGTTTCATGGTCGCGATATTGATTTCCTTTATAAACAGACTATTTCTGTTGATATTTACAACCGGAAACAGTTGCTTTTCCATTTTTCTAGTTAAACCTGATTACTTGCGAAACATTAAAACCTACTCAGCTGTAGGGGTTGAGAGGGAGAGGGGAGAAAGAAAGGAAGTAAGCACTCATCAGGTACGCTGTCGCACTAAACCGACTTTATCGTCACAACTTTCCTCCCGTTTCCGGGTTTCGTTAATTTCACAACCAGGCTTTCCGCCTTCTCACAATCAGGCTCATTCGCCTTCGTACCTAAAAACCTATTTTACACATCCAACAGCCAAAACCGGAAATGGCTTTCAAAGATCTTCCATCCAAGCCATTTCCCCTTCCAACTCTTTCAAAACGAAACGCACTCACTTCCATCTCTCTTCCCCAAAATCTCAACCTCATATTATAAAAAACATAAAATTATTATTAATATATAATAGATTCGTTAATATATATGTATATATATACAGAACCACAGCAAAAAAAATTTTTTTCAATATTTTTTGTCAGCAAAATACAAAAGCTAAATCACACACAATAAAAGACAAAAAAACGTTTTCAGTCATTTTATACAATTTATAAAAAAAAATTACTATACTTTCTTGTGAAATATCAATCTATTCATTAGTACATAATATTTATGTATATATAATATAATACATTACATTTAATTATTATAAAAAAAGGAAACTAATTAATATTAATATACGGGGGGGCTGGCTCACCCCGTGTGCGTTTTACTTTTATAATTTTTTATGTATAATATAATGAAAGTATAAAATAAAATCAATACAGTATAAGTGAATGGAAATAATTTTTGTTTTTATGACCTGTTGCTTCGGTTTTAGTTGTTTCCTGTTTTGTGGAAGTTTGAGTATATACAGTGGGACGAAAATTTTGTGTCTTCAACAACTGAATTTGAGGGACTGGGAGCGGGAGGGCGTCATTTTGATGAGGTTCGGGGGTTGAGGAAAGAGGATTCATTTCCGGTTTCGTTTTTTCTTGGTGGGACGATCGGAAAAGCTTTTTTTGAGGTGTGTCATCTTACTTTTCCGTTTTTGAGTTTTCCGTCACGTGACGTCATTAATGGGGGTAGATTTAGGTTGAAACCTATTTGGCACCAAACATGCCTCCAACATGGGCTTCATCTTTAGTTGGAGTTGGTCTTTCTCACTACTCCGAAGAAACTTTCTCCTGAAATCCGAATTTTCGTATTTTTTGAGGGGGTGGAAAAAAGGGGAAGAAAGATCAGACAAAGTAGTTGAGTTACCATGTCATAACCACCTCCAAAAATCCTCTCACCAACTCAACCCATTCAACTGGTGAAGGAAAGAGGACGACTAGATAACACCCAACACTCTGCCAGACCGAATTTGTACTTCAGAATATCAGCTATGCTCTGGATTCAGCAATCCGGATATCAGGAGACCAACAACCTACAAACAAATACCGGAAACGAATCCCGACAAATACCGCCCGTCCTTCCTAACCAGGAAAATCCTTCCAACAGCGCACACGCCAATAAACAAACCGAAAAAATTTTTTTCCAAATCACTTCGAGCGGGGTTAATAAGACATGAGACGGGGGTAAAAGAAGGTTCGAACCTGAACACCGAACCCTCCAGCACACATAATATAATTCAAACTATTTCTAAAATCGTGATAATATTAATAATTACAATAATCATAATAATATTAAAAATTCCAAAATTCGATTATGCGAATCCTTTCCCGGAATTCAATTAATTAATTAATCAATTAAATCAATTAATAGTAATGATAACATTAATAAATCCATTTTCTCATTTTGAGAACCTGACATCTGAAAAGCTGCGCTCCATTCCTATAATCCCTTCCTCCCTCTCCTTCGTAATCTGATTATCGGACTCGGATTATAGTTGGTAATCTTTCCTCGAGGGCTGTTGTTATCCTTTGGGATAAAAATGGAGGAAGGAAGGGATGGGGGTGGTGAGAGGGAAGAAAGTAAAAGCAGCACTAAATGAAGACAATTATCTAAAACTAATTAATTACACACTTCAAGAGGGTGGTAGACAAGGGAGGATGAATATGGTCACTGAATGCAGAAGAAAAGGAACGATGGCTAACAATCCAGCCCAAATTTGAATGAATGGACAACAGGACACAAAAACTCAACGATTCAAACAGCAATAATCGGAATCGCAAACTGAGTCGGTTGTGTATCAATACAAACGGACCTGGGATTAGGATAAAAGGGGTGTCTACATAACATCCCCAAAGACAACACAAAAGGTAAGGTTTGAGTAAACGCTAACAGAAACATGATGACGAAGGTAGAAATGGAGAAAAGCAGAACGACAGCAATAACGAACCAAAATCTTAAAAATGGGTTAGGATCACGGCTTAAAATCAAAACCGGAAGTGACACACTGACCAATCTTTCATCAAATCGGGTCATTCTCTCAGATCAACTACAACAGCATCCAAAGAATAAATGAAAAAAGCGGATACGAAAAAAACGTCAGCAATAACAACCCAAACGAAGGAGTACACGAGTGGCTAACATAACCCATACGCTAGAATCGCTGCTTTAAATCAAAACCGGAAGTGACAAACTGAATAACCGTAAACCAAATCGGGTGATCATCACCGTCACACAACAGCACCTAAAGACGGGAAAATAAATGACAACGAAGAGGATGCAAGGAAAACGTCAGCAAGGTCGTCCGAGTGGCTAACATAACCCAAATTAATAACCCATGGGTTAGAATCACTGCTTAAAATCAAAACCGGAAATGAGCAACCAACCGATCTTACACCAACCCGGTCATCATCACCACCACCGATTACTCGACAACAGCATTCCAAGAATAAACGAAAACAACACAACGGATACGAGAAAAACTTCAGCAAAAACACCCAAACCGGACGAAACAACGACATCAATAAAACCGGAAATATCAAACCCATCCACCACCACCACAATGACAACAGCATTCTTGGAACGCAGCTTCACAGAATCAAAAACAAAAAAATGGTAACAAACAAAAGAAAAATACAAAAAGCACCCAAACCGGAAACGCTTCTAAACTCCCCAAAAATAAAGCCAAAAAAATTAAATAAATGAGAGAACCGACTGCGCATGCGCATCAGCCACTTCTCTCAACGAAACCAAAAATTCACGTGAATCCCTTGTTTTCCCCTTCAGGTACCGAAGTAGTAATGAGGCAAATTATCAACATTTTAATTATTATCTTTTATCTATTCAAGTTTTTCTCTATTAATAACCGTTAAAACATTTAATTTAGATAACTGGATTTGAATTTATCTATCGACTACCTCACCAGATTCTAGATAATTTATTTCCGTTCTTAAACCATTTCTTCAAGGTTTTCCTTCTTCCGATCGTCAGATTTGTCCGTGGATTAGATTTCTGTTATTTTAAGGCGCGTTTATCCCGTTCAATTCAAACCCAACCCAACTCAAAGCCTAGATAATTGAGCAAGTGTTATATCAAAAATTGGTATTTGGTCAAGTTGAGGTGAAATGCAAGCCAAAAGCCCGAACCCACAACTGTAAATTGAGAGCCAAACGACAGACAGATCAACAGACGGTGTATGATAAACCGTCTAAAACCGAAACGCGCCTTAAAAAACAAAACCACAAGTTGGACAGATATTGTCAGTTATGTCAGCTTTCACCAACATATTTGTTCATCCTGGTCATGGAACCACTACGCATTAGTTTGTTCACTGTATTTTAAGGCGCGTTCGCTTACTGAATCCCAACCCAAACCCAAACCCGAGCCCCCAGATAATTGAGCAAAGCCATAATTCAAAACCCAATTCATTGCAAAATTAAAACGAAACACCGACCAAAACCTAAAACCCAACCAAATCACAAACCCAAATTCATTTAAACAATACAGACAGACAGACATATCAACCGGAAATCATTTCAAAACCACAACGCGCCTTAAAAACACCAAACTGACAAAGTCGATCAATCGAGTTTAATTTAAATCCAACACCAAAAACTCATCAAAAAAATTTTTTTAAAGACCCGTTTTCGCCTAGAAAAATTTGCAAAACATACTGAACAATATATTATATACAGTATAATAAATTATTAAGTTCGGATAATATTTTTTTTATCAATCTAAACAAAAAATCTTGATTTTTAACAAAAAGATTCCAATAATTCTGTGTTTTTGTACCATCGTTCAATTAAATTAATTTTTTTTTCAATTTATTTATTTATTTAATTAAACAATTTATTTGTTCTGATTACAAAACGAATTTGTACCTGAGGTTTATTTATTTATTTCAATAAATTACAACAATTTATTATTAAAAAAATGGAAAAAACGATTTTCATTTTCTATAAAATAATTTGTACAATTTTATGATTTGTCCAAAAATTTATTATAACCCCTATGTTTAGCTTACGTTTGAGCTTTGCTTTTTATTATTCCATCTAGTTACCAGTTGGGAGACCCGGTGAAAGATTTCCCGAGCCTGAGGGAAAGGAAGGTTGTTGTGTTTGGTTGGGAAGAGTAGAAGAGACAGGTTGGATGGATATTCATTTCCCTGAGGTGTCTCCATGACGTCATTTTGATATCATAACCTTGATCGAAAGCTGTGGCAGTGAAATCGGTTTAATTCGGAGAAGGTGATTTTTGTGTGTGCGAGAGGAAGAACAAAGGATGAAGGCGGGGGGTTGGTGGTTGGGTGCGACGTCATTTCCTGTTGGAGTTTCTTCTTTATTTCTTAAAAGCTAAACACGATTCAAGGAAATCAAAAATCGAACGGTATCCGAATTTTCACGAATTTTTTTGCTTTGAGGTTGTGTTTGTGTCTTACATTACCTTTCACATGCTTCCTACTTATGGGGCTATGTTCAAATTTGAAAATTCCTTTCAATAAACACAATTCAAATCGACAGAAATCAAAGATTCCCAAGAAAGTCCCCAAAATTTTGATTTTTCGACCTGATTCTCCCTTTTCCCGAGCCTAATAGAAGAGTTAAAGATGAACCCCTAATCCTGTCACTTCTTTACTCTCTCTTTGAACCCAACTTATAATTTAAGCTCGTCAAAAAATGTTCAAGTCTGGGTAAATTAAAAGTAAAAAAATTTGTAAACAGTGCCCTAAATTAATCAAAAACCCCACCGGAAGTGACGCAAACCCAAAACCTGGTATCTTCCGGGTTCGAAATTAAAAAAAAAAATTCCCAACAATTTTTAACTACTCAATTCACGATCCCTATAAGCTTCCCCAATGATCCCAATGTCAAACATCAACCCCCCCAAAAGTAAAAAAAAGCCAAACACACTAAGACGTCAAAACACACCCCTTACTCCCTCCAACAAATGGACATCTACCATCCCCCAACCAAAAACTCAAAAGTTGCAAGACACAATCACCAAAAACATCAAAACCACAATTTAGTATTGCAACGCCGCAATGGGGAATAAGGCAGACGGTGGTTTGACGTCAAAAACCACCCGGGCGCCAACCTGCACGTGCAGACGTTGACGTCACCAGACTTTGGTCTTTTGTAAAATATTGTTTTAATATAGTTTTGATTCGTGTGGAATAAAGACGTCTTTTTTATTTGTGAACCGTCCAAACGTTACTGTATTCACAAGTAACACATCCTCAATATTTAAATAAAAGCTGACAACAAAGCCACGGGCGGACTAAGACCTAGGGCCCAAAAATAAGACTTCAAATTTTTAAAGTATGTGTGTTCAATAAGACCAAAATTGGAATATTGCCTAGGGGTCACCTTGGTATTAGTCCACAACTTCGGAAAACACAACCGTTCGACTTCATCATTCCCCTAATTAGGTATTCAGGTACCGAGTTTACAAAAGACAATTTCCAAAATTCAAAAACCAAAAAAGTCCATCAAAAGACAAGAAATTCAAAACGAAATAAAAAATTTTACCCAAAAGATACTAATCACGACTTGTGAAAATGGATTTCCTTACCTCCTACAACCTACACAACTAAAAAAAAATGAAAATCACCACTACAAACTTTATATGTATATACTGTATATATATGTATGTATATATAATAATAAATGACTACGTGAATTTTGCATTTCAAATTGTTTTCGCATCTATTAATTAATTAATTACTTATCAATGAATCGATCAATCAATCATAAAACAAATATCGCTTCAAACAGCAAAAATTCCATAGCAAATGGTTTAATTAATAATATTATAATAATATAATAAAATTTTAATCATTATACATAAATTCTCTTTTTAAAAATTCTTTTAAGATTATAAAACATTCATCCAAAAATTTTCCCCGATCACAAAAGAAAAAAGTTTTCAATTTCCCTTTGCTTCCTTCATTAGCTAAACATAAGCTGAACAATTCATTTAAAAAAGTATTTCCATTACAACGAGAGGGATGATGGGTGCTGCTACCCTTAAAAACGACAAACCTCCGGGAAATTTTTAAAACCTACTCCTGTACACGCTCCTGATTTCTTTTTGAAGGGTGGGGGTGAGGGGAAGGAAGCAAAATTTTGAGAGGACGAGAGTGAAAAGTCGGTCGGCAGTCATTGACAAGAACAGCAAAAATTCGAATTGATTGACGGTTGAAGGAGATTTTCCGTGTCCGGTTCGTCACGTCGAAACCTTTTTTTAGTTTTAGATGGCGGTGGAATGAGAAAAATGCCGGAAAATTCATTAAAAATCTGTCTGAAATGCGAACACGAGGAATCGACTTATGCTGTTGATATCATTTCAGAAACGGAAAGAAAAAAAATTTTTTTTTTAATTGGAAAATAATTCTCTTGACAGAAAACTAACTTCCGGTTACTAAACCCACGCCTAAAAAATTACTTTGAGAAATTCATTCAACAAACAAATCAACTTCCGGTTGTCAAAAAATTTTTTTGGCTTTAGAAAACTTGAATGTTGGAAAAGTTTTTAGTATCATCATTACCAACTAAATTAAAATCTGTCGAAAAAGGAACCGATTCTTCCGAGAAACAAATTTCCCACAAAAATTTTTAATTACGGCTATCCCCGAAAAACGAAAAATTTTTTCTGGAAATATAAATCTCCTTGATTCGAAACTAACTTCCGGTTACAGAAATACTACTATTTAAGAAAAAAACTTTATTTCAATACTCATTGTTCTCTGGAAAATAGAAAGAAAAAAATTCTTTTCAAAACCATAGACTTCCGGTTATCAAAATTTCACCCCCCCACTCCCCAAATTCAATATTTCTACCATTTTACAAAAAATTTTACTGGAAAATCAATTCCTCGTACAGAAAACTAACAACACGTTACTGAAACACCGGGAACAGAAAAAAATTTATTATATCAATACAACTTCCGGTTGAAATCAAAAGACTGCTTACAGCACAACTAAAAAATGGAAATGTATGATACAAAGGACAGATATTCTCAAAATCTCGAAGGCAAAAAAAATTTTTTTAAACCCTTTTCACAGTAACTAAATTCTGATCATCGCAAATTTGTCTTCCGGTCATCCAAACATTTTCAACAAAAGAATTATTTTCAAAAGAATCAACTTCCGGTGATCAAAATCTCCAGACAATACCTTATGTGCTGCTGCCATTTCAAAAAAAAAATTTTATTCGAAAAGAAAAACTAATTTCCGGTTATTGAAACACCGCAACACAAAATTCATAACATCAATTTAAAAATTAGCAAAAATAATTAACTTCCGGTTGAAACAAAAACGCTGCCAAAAGGTATAATCCAAAAAACAGCAATTCTCAAAATCCCCATCAAAATAATTTGAAAAAAGGTTTTCCCACCAACCAAATTTCGACTACAGCAATTCTGTCAAAATAACTAACTACCGGTCACCAAAACTTTTCCAATTTAATTTAAAAAAAAAAAAGGGTTCGACCAAAAGCTAATTACCGTCAATAACTTCCGTCAAGAGAAATAATTTTAAAAAATTCAGAGGAGCCATGCTGTGGCTATCAAAATCCCGCCAAAAACCAATTTTCAAAAGTAACCCAACATCCGGTCATTGGAATCGCGCCAAAAACACTTAAAAATCTAAATCTTTACACATATTTCCGGCTATTAGAAATCCTGCCAACAAAAATCTGATCAAAATAAAAAAGGAAGCAACTTCCGGTTATCGAAACTCCCTCCAAAATTTTTTTTTCAAAATCTGTCAACTCCTCTCCGACTTTCTTCTCTTCTCACTCTTTCATCCCCAAATCAAAAACTTTTTTCTTTTGTACAAGACCACCACAAGAGATCAAATAAATGAATCTACTAAGAGAAAAGTTTAATTAGGACAAACCGGAAGTGGTAACACGACAACAGGGATGAAAAATTGTGAAATAGTAATCACCTCATAAATCCAATACAAACACTAAACACCAAAACGGGGGTGTGGGGAAATATTACAAGACTCAATAATTCCATAACATCAACACTAAGAAAAAAGGTCTTCTAATAATCATTTAATTTAAACTTACCTCCTAATTAATAAAAAAAAGTGAAGATGAGTAAACATATCATTAATTATTATTCTTGTAATTAATTATTTAATCGTTACTATCATTACCGACGAAACGCGGTCGTTGAGTTGGAGTTCGACTGCGTTCAACACCAAATTCAAAAATTTGTTAAATGTCCGAGAAACGACACAAAAACCAAAATTTATTCTTAACAACTACTTTACCAGAAAGAAAAGTTTTTGTTTTATTTTAATTAATTCGTTCATAAAATCATTATCACTCGCTCCTCGAGAGAGCTTGTTAGAATGGTTAAGCTTTTTCTTATTCGCGAGTCTCACACTGCCATTGCTAATTTCTTCAAAGCAAATTTAAACTAAATAAAAAAATCAAACATGGCGACGAAGCATATTTAAAAAAAAACAAAAACAAAAAGAACCACTCTCCTCTTCACCAAAATCACAAAACAAAATACTAATCCGCTTATCCCCGCAATTCACTATATAATTATTATTCATAGATAAAATAATATCTGTTATCTGAACGATTTTCAAAAGCACAAAACCTCGTGTTCTTCATTTCGGTCATAATAACGAACCTCACGAAACAAAAACATACAAAAAGAAACCAATTTCCAAAATAAAATTAAAACAAAAACCAAAAACCTTCACCAGATAATTGTCTAAAGCCTCTTCTGACTTTCAAAATCAAATAATAATAATAAAAACAAAAATAAAACCTTTAAAAACAAAAAACAATTTTCTAAAATTAATAAGAAAACCGCCATCTTAAAAACAAAAGAATCTCGGTTGACTCACAGTGTCGATCTCACCAAACTCACGTGACTCCCATCGGCCAATCACAATCCTCATATATTCGTTAACCGGCGATAACTAGAGCCAGGATTTTTCCCGAAACAATAAATCCCATCTTGTTTCTACTAATTAGTCTAAAACCAAATTAAAAGCATTTCGAAATTAATTACGAGAGGAGTGGGGGGTTGAAAAATAAAATAAAAACAAAAAGAAAATCGTCTTCTGCTGCAATGACATATTTTGAATGAAAAAACGACTCACGATTTTATTTTATTCATTTAGAAAAAGCTTTTTTACCATTCTAACCACCGAGATCGTTATGGCCACAACGACACCACGTCCTTCGTGAAGCACACTCCTAAGGGTTTGACGAAGTGAGTGTCAGAAGCCTGGCAATGAGGACACGCCAACGAATGACTGTAATCACTGAAGAAATTCAATCTCTGATGAGGTTGCAGAAGTGGTTTTTGACAATTGTTGCACTGAAACAAACGAAACAAAAAAAAATAAATAAACATGGCGGCTAATGTTTACAAGACTGAAACTCAACCAACTCACACTCTGCCTCTTTTCATTCTCTCTTTATCCGCTTCTTTTAGGCTTTTTAATTCGCCTAATCTTAAGCCGTCAGCACGAGATTTTCTTCTCCTTTTGTTTTTATGGTTTCTTTAACGTTCAATTTTCTTTTCTTTCTTTTTTGTTCTGCCTCCCTCTTTCGCTCTCCAAATCCGAGCTTACTTAAAACCGAAACAATAAACTTAAGCTTTCGATAACTCGGAAACCGCGTTTAATTTTAAATCCAAACTTTCGAACCGCATCACTTCTAATCCTGATTTACGACAGGAGTTCTCGTCTCGAAATGAAACCGCAACCGGAAGAATCGAGAGTTTCGTCCCTTTCCTCTGTTCATCCACTCCTACCTCCTCCATCACTCTCCTTCCTTCCGCCAACAGAGAAACTTTCCCATCCGTCAAACTTGTTTCGACGTTGGGACGATGTTTTTCCAACCGTGATTTTCTCTCAAACTTTTCTCCGTTTCTTTCCATCCACACCCTCTCACTCCACCACCACCTCCTTCCACCCTCTCTCTCTCTCTGGAGAGATGTTTCGCTCTCAAAAATGACAAACTTTCGCAGTTTGGTTTTAAAACTTCGATCAGATTCGTGGAAAATCTGTCCCCCGTTTGGAAGATCGGAAAAATGAAAAACTTTTTTAAACTGACATTTGAAACCTTTCACCAACTTTTTCTATCGCTTGATTTCTTCCCAGGAAAAACATCCCCCCAATCGAGCCTTAAAATAGGACCCCAAGCCTTTGAAGAACTTTCATCGTACCATCTCCCATCAAAAATCTAAACAACAAACAAAACACTCACCCAAACAACAAAGTCTTCCATACTTTCCCATAAATATCAATTACTAACCCCTCCCCTCCCGCCACCAAACCGGAAATACTTCCAAAAACAGATAACCAAAACCAAAACAAACAAACAGATATAGTTGACCAACAATAATTAAAAAGAAAGCCCACCAAATTAAAAATGAGTGAGAAGAACTACCAGGGGAAAAAAACCGGAAGTGACACAAAAACCCTTTTCCTCCACTTCCTCTTTCCGCCAACTACCGGAAAACTCGGAATATTTATCATCGAGGCTCTCTTAAACACGCCTGTTGATCCCTCTCGATATCTCCCTCTTCATGAGGAGAGAATCGATTCCCGATGAGAAAAGCTCAAAGCTCCAAGATCCCGGAGCACTTAGCCTAGTTTGTTATATAAACCGGGAGAAAACCCTCTTCTAGCCCCCAACCCTTCCATACTGCCGGAAAACCATCATTCACCTCTTCTCAAATGAGTAATAATATCCGAGTCATAAATTTTCCGAGAGAGGACCATCAAAACGTCGACGAAGGAGGAAAGGAGAAGAAACAAAAATTTTCCGCCGACATGACGAACGAGCGCTGTTGGAGAGAGAGAGAAGGAGGAGGGAGGGAAGGAAAGTTATTCATAATTTAAACAAAAAGCTTTTCCTTGGAGGGAAAAAGGAGGAAGCACTGAGGAGTGTTAACCTCTTCGCAACGGCAAGAAGGAAAGAGGAAAAAGAAATTCTAAGATGACCGCTTTCCGTTCTTTCAGCTTCCGGAAATCTCTCCAGCTTCTCTTTTCCTCTCTTCCGCTTCCTTCCTTCCTCCCGCCCTCCGAGCTTTCCACCTATTAACGGATAGCTCTATAAAAACAATGAACGGCCGTTACAGATGTCTTTTATGTTTTTGTGTTGAATTGAGCTTTTAAGTGTTTTTCTCACAAAAACCTGCCTTTTATTTTATTTTTATTTTCCCTCCCCTCTCCCTCACCATCCCTCCTCACTTCCTCCTTTGTTCCGTCCAGAGAAAACCTTTTTCGGCAGATTACTTTCTAATTGGCCCGACGCTCGAGTTCGATAAATTTTTTATTCTCCTACTTCGGGAGATTTTTATGACGAGAACTAAAAACTTTCTCTAAAAAGGAAGCGAACGGAAGAAAGAGAGGAAGAGGAGGAGAGGGAAGGAACGGAAGAAGAGTGGAGGGAGGCCACAGCAGCAAAAAAATGATTTGAAATCCGACGGAAAAAAAAAAACTTTTCAGTTTCTTTTAAGGTCTTTGATTTTATGCGCTGATTCTCTTCTCACCCCCCACTACCACCCTCTCACATCCACCCCCATCCACGCCGCCATTTCTCCACGTTTTTCTTTCACTCCTTCGATCGAACTTTCTTTTTCCCTTTTTCATCTTCCTTCGATATTCCGTCCTCGTCTCTCTGTTGCTTATCTTCCACCCCCAACCTCCCTCACAGTCTCTCTCCTGATCTTGTACATCTTTGATTTTTATTTATTTCTTCTTTGTTCAGGCGTTTGCAAGGTCAACTCAAGAGAATCCGCTTCTACAGAGCTGCCAACCGCGGAGACCGGCTTTCTACGAACGGTTTTCGATTGTTGACCTGTGGTTTTCCCAAAAGGCATGACTCCGGAGTCGGCTCGTATATACATCCCACCAACCCTTTCGCTTACTCTTCTTCACTTCCTCTTCTCTTTCCCTCCATCTTTAAACTTTTTCACCTCGCAAACAATTCTAATATTTACACCAACATCCCGTGACGTCATAGACGTTCTCTACATCCTACGACCTTGTTACGCGAACAATGATTTGTAAGACGTTCGCTCCGCTCTCATTTCCCTTCTCATTAGTTTGCATCATTAATTAATTACCTCATTATAATTACTCTCATCTTTCATCATTCCCACGTCTGGGGATCCTTTTACCTTCACGATTCATCTTCCGCCTCTCCAGAGTTTGATACTATTTATCAAGCTCCGTTTCGACCACCGGCCACCTTTTCCCACGTCTTTAGAAAAGGACAATAATCTTGAGACTCCATCCAACAGGACCCATTTGACACTTATCATCTTTTTCAAATTGCTTGAAGGTTTCATTTTCGTATCTTTCCCCCAAGTTTCTCTAACTGCCCAGTTGTGCTGACACAGTTTTAAGTTCTTTTACCCTTGCTGTTCCAATATCCATCACTGGTTCCACTTACTACCAGAAGGGTTTCCCATATACAGACTCGCGATTCAGGCTTCCAGGGGACAATATCAAGACACAGAATTACTTAGAATTCAGTGAACAAACTTAGGATGAGTCCTCATATCAGTTGAATATAAACAACATCAAAAGCCAAGACTAACCCATTTTACTGTGCTGTTGGGTTATGGTAATATTGGGTTGGCAACTATGTGACTGCCAATAGTACCCAAGAAAGTCACCAACTGTATGCCAGCTGTATGCCTTTCTCCCTTTTCAGGATTTTATAACTATAGCTTAAAAGATAAACCGCTAAATATTATGTGAACCGGAAATTCATATCGTAATTATATTACAATAAAAGTGATACGTCAGACAAGAATATATAATGTCCGGCGATTATTCATATTCACCAGCCAAGCTTGGTAAATGTGAGAAATCATTGAGAATTTATCACATTTACCGGCTAGTTTATGAAATATCTAAACTGTAATGGGGAATTCATTTAGTCCTTGCTCAGATGCTTGACTTCTGTCACTTTTCTGACAAAAAGGCAAGCAATCTAGCTGTAACAGTGTTTACACTGTCAGCAACTGTGACATTCCAACACAAAGAACCAAATACAGAGAAGTGAGAGAAGTCAAGCATCTGAGCACGCACTAAATGAATTTCCCATTACAGTTTATATATTTCATAAACTAGCCGGTAAATGTGATAAATTCTCAATGATTTCTCACATTTACCAAGCTTAGTTGATCATTATGAACAATCGCCGGTATATTCTTGTCTGACTTATTACTGTTACCGTAGGGTATTTACAATATGAATTTCTGGTTTACATAATATTTAGCGGTTTATCAAGCCGGTGAGTATGAATAACTGCCGGAAAGTGTATATTGTTGCCTGATTTATCACTTTTACTGTAACGTACACAACCGAAAATAGTTCTCGGATCCCCTGACAGTCATACGAAAAATGAATTAATGGCTGCGGGTATAACAACCCAAATCTTGAATTTCTTCCCTCCGATTGAATTTATAAACACAAAAAATCTCTCAAACAGCAGGAAAAAAGGACTCCCCAACAGAATTAATTAACTGGTTAAGAAAAAAAAGAAAAACCACCACCACCATCACCGCCTCCTTTCTCCTCCACACTCCGACGCCATTTATATTTCCCCTGAAAATCTCTATCTTGGGGAAATCAATGCTGGTTCCCAGAGGAGATTAAAAAAAAGAAAAATAAGGCAATTGAACTAAACAAACCTAATTCAAAGTAAAAGAACTTTATCATCCTCCAACCTCCTCCCTCCCTCTCTCCTCTTTAGGCCCAAAACCCTGTCCCACAGAGTGAAGAGATTAAAACCAAACAAAAAAAGATTTTCCAAAGTTTTCGTTCTGATTAATGCCCTCCCCCCCGGCCCTCCCTCAAAATCTCTATCCTTCTGTTTTGTTATACCCCACCACCACCACATCCTCCACCGCCTTCCAAAATAAAATTTGTTTTGTTTTTGTTTTTTCCAAACAAACATTCGATATTTTTTATGGAAACCTCTTCTCCGTCCTCCTCTTCCCGCCATTTTTGTTCTTGTTTTACGGTCAAAGTTTTAATTAATCGGTTTCCGATCAAAAACAAAAAAAAATTTTTTTCCCAATCTGGCTCCGACGAACATGTCTGCTTTTGGACGGATAGGGAGAGGGAGAGGAGGTAGGATGCTGAGGAACCTTGACATGGTTATAAATTTTTTTATGGGTCCTTCAAGTTATGGTTTTTATTTCTGTTGTTTTGCCAAAAAAGATTTTTTTCTCTTCTCTAGTGGAAATGGATTTTCGAGTTGATTGTTGTACGAGGTCATCGGTCCTGTTGTTCTGTTTCTGACGTGTCTTCCATCTGCTTCTCCTTCTATTGACTGTAGTAATCGGTCGTCATTGTGAATCGTATACAGAACCTCCAGATGTGTGGTTTATCATGTCTCTCCATTTCTCCAGGTACAATCCTTTCCTCCTGGATTGGATTGGAGTTGCCGTCTTACCAGGTACTCTCACCTCACTTTTACCTCTTCTTGCTTTCTTTCATCCTGTTTCTTGACCCATCTTGGGTTTCACCTCTGACCCATTAAGCATTGTCAAACCCATTTGGAGACTCCCCACTACGACTACCATTCTTCATAAAACTGTGCATTACTTTTGAAATAACAAAACAACACCGTTCGAAATATAATAGCAACCATCAGCATTTTGCTTTGAACTCGTTACCGGTTTTCCAACAGCAGTAAACATCATTCGCCTATAAACCAAGACCTAAATTCATCTAAGTTTCATCTGTCAATTAGGTCATATCAACCAATTCTGTCTGGACCTGAGCAATTTTGAATTTAGAAACAGGAAATGTACCAGAAAGTCCCTGCCTAGTCTTCATTTTCCTTTTCCGGGAAATCAGTGTAACAGCAGAAATAAAAATCAAATCATAATTAAAGGAAGTGAATTCGAAAGAAGCAAGAATCGGAAAAAGCTCAATAAAACAAGTTAATCGAAGAGGTAGAAAAGAAAGAAAGAATTAGGAGCAATGAAAGTGAGACAAAGAAACGCCAAATATAGAAAATTAAAACAGCAGAAAGACTACGAATAAGAGAGAGAGAGACAGTATAATCCAGAGGATGAGATGTCGTCGCCGATAAAACGGAATTAACGGACGCGGCAGAATATAAAACCCGATCGTAAAAACAGGAAAAAGCTCCCCGGGAATCTATCCAAGAGACTTTTAACTCAAAGCTCGAATTAACAACAGCAACAACAACAACCGTCTACAACTTACCCTCAGGCGTTCCGTGCAGCACGGAATGGCTGCGAATATGTCGTACGAATACATCGTTCCAATGACGAGAGAAGAGCCGTCCCAAGGAGTGGCACAGTAGAGGCATCGAAGTCTTCCACCAGCGCCCCAGCCTTCGAGGCAAGTCATGCAAACGGCAGACAGGAACTGGGTCCTATTTTCTATTCGAACCTGAAACGAAACGCAAACGTTCAACCACTTTTCAAACGTTCAAAATGGCGGAGGGGAAAATATAAAAAAAATATTTTTTTAATGAGAAATATTTTAATTAAAACGATTTCCCCATCCGGTGGTGAGGGAGCTCCACTTCCTCTTTTCAACGGGAATCCCGTTTCATCATTTTCTTCTTCCGGAAAATTTTTTTTTTTTTTTGATTAAACATTCATTTCCTCCGACTTTACAGACCATGTTTAGATGCAGCAAACACTTCCGTTTCCCCTTTCACCTTTCTACCGTTTTATTTTCTCTTTTCATACCCCCGAGATAAAAGAAAATTCCTCGGGAAATTCATCAAATTTCCTTTCTGTATATACAACTCGCGAGAAAAATGTCGGTCAAAGCTGTCGGCTCCCCGTTCGCGTTCAATCTCAACACAAGTAACGAATCTCACCTCGAGGCAACTCTTGCTATGCTGCCTTGGACTGAGGAAGAAAGTACCGTCGACGAGTGGATACCTGTCGAAGACGAGCATCGGAGAATCACAGAGAACGCACGCAACTCGAGACATGTGCAAGGCGGCGAGAGTCGACAGGATGAAGCAACGGGTGTCGTCGTTGCCGTGATTCCCTTCGTCTTCCATCTGGAAAAGAAGCAAAAAATTCGATTAGCCCAACTCCATGTTCCAGAACATCGAACGGTGGTACAACAGAAAAATTTTGTTTCGACGGTTTCGTATACAGTAAAAGTTCCTTACTACCTCCAACTATACAGTCAGCACAAATACGAACAAACAGTATATAAAAGTCTACCACTCTACTTCCTCCCCTATCCAAAGTTCTAAAAACTTATACCATTCTACCTCCCTTGACTACCTACGCCTACCCGTCTTCCTGCAATCCTTCCAGGCTTCAAACCGTTCACACGTTTAACATCTTCCCAGAAACCTGGTTCGAATGTTTCTCTACAGCAGACTTTATAATTTCCTTCGTACAATCTTATGATTATACTGTAATTTTCCATCTTATAATTATATCTACTCAAGACAAGACTTTCTTATCTTATATTAGTCTCCAACCACTACATTTTCAGGTTACTCTTTCCAACTTGAAAGTCGTGCAACTAAAAACAACCTAATTCTCATAAATACTGCACACTCTTATAAGATATCCATTTCATAAATATTGCACACTTTTACGGAGTATTCTTATATATTGCATACTCATATGTGAAGTTCATTTCAAAAATACTGCACACAAGTCTAAGGAATTGATTTTAACACCGCACGCCCTACCGGTGGCCTACTTTACAACATCAGTGCGGGGTCATTTGCGCCAGAAAAGCTCACGAGTACAGTGAAATAAATAAACAAAAAATGAACACAGTATATACTACAATATACATCATACACAGTGCCCCCTCACGGCGCGTTGTAACAATTTTCATTCAAATTCAATTTTGTTAATTTGGCAACCGGTCAATTTGTTATTGACATTCTTCCGGAGTCGTCAATATCCCGTGCCAAAACAACAAAACAATAAAAGAAAATTAGAGAAACGATGACGGTAGAGGGCGGTGGAACAAATTCAACGACCACGAAGAGGAAAAACAAACAAAAACAAAATTAACAAACCTATTGAAAACAACAAAACCGAGAAACTGTATAGTAAGTCCACTCTAAACTCTAACAACCAAATATAAAAACCAAATCGATTTCCCACGATTTCTTTGGCTGACTACAGCAATCGAGAAACAGGAAGAGAAAGGAGGGCAGAAACCTACCGACCGTGCTAACCATACCTGACGGGGCGACAGGAATTTCGGAGCCAGGTGATATAGCTTGCTGGAAATAAACCCGACACGTGATCATTTCTTTTCTCACCATTTCCTCTAAACTAAAAAACAGATTCGCACCCACAGGAAGACAGGAAGGAACAAAACAAAAGGTAAAAGCTTGAAAGGAAGAACAATAAAAGAAACACGAAGAGAGGTAAAACAAAACAAAGAAAAAATTGGAGAGGAAAATAATGAAAAGCCTTTTTCCGCTTACATTAAAATTAATTCCTCGTATTTACTCAAATTTAAATGACAGCACCCCCTCAACCCACCTTCCTCTTCATTTATATTTATTTAACTCCTCATTACCTCAAAAGAAAAAAATTAAGATCTGTGAAGAAACTGTTTCCGGTTCTCTTCATCTTCCTTCTCACTTTCTTTCAGCCTTCAATTTAAACGTCTCATTTGCACGCAAAACGCCAAAGTGTTAAAATTGCCTAATCATCATTAACCAGGCGCAAGAAAATTTTTTTGGGTTTTTAAAATATTTTTGTCTGTTATCGCCATTTTTAATTTAGGTTCAAGAGACAAATCTTCCTTTTCACTATTGATATCATCATTATCATCACCATCTTCGACAACTGTACCGAATTTTTCTGAACGTGAATAGATTTGTAGATAAAAAATTGAAGAAAAATTTTTTATTAACTTGTTCGAATGGGATTTGTGGTTGTGGTTAGTTCCTTTTATTCCTTTTCATCTTCGTTTTAAAGTCGTTTATAATCACATAATATAATAATTATAATGTTTTTATATTATAAATCATAATTCTGTAGAAACGGCTCGAAATTCAGGTACTGAAGCCCCTAATTATGCTCCTCTCATCTCGTTTATTTAGTGAAAAACGCGCTATAACCATACCAACACTATAAACTATTTGTATCACAACCATTTTTCTAGACCCAAATACTCCAAAATATTACAGACAGACATCAAGCAAAAACCACAAAACCCAACACAAATCATTAACCGAAACAATCCCATCAGCAAAATCAAAAATAAAATTAACGAACAAAAAAAACCAAACCAACAGAAAAAAAAGGTCAAATCTCTCACCACCCACCACCATCAAAGTCAAATTTCCAATTTCCAACCTCCAACAAAAACAGACGAAAGGCCGGGGGGTAGAAAGAAATTAATTTCAAACCTCCCAAAAAGGAAGCAGCAAAGTTACTGCCAAAGTTAAACCACAAAAACGAAACAACAGCAAAAAATTTTGGGGAAAAAATTAAAAGCTCAGTTAATAAAAAGAGGAAAGAAACAAAAGGCATTTTAAAAAACCTTAATTACAGAATAAAAGAGAGGAGAGGGAGAGAGAAGGTTGATGAAAAGGTTGGAGGTTAATTTAGGAAAAAACAAACACAAGAGGAAACGTCAGAGGAAGTGGAAACGGAGGGGGTAAACAAGGGGAAGAACAACAGCAAAAAAAATTAATCCGCATGAGAAGTGGTTATTAAAAATGTGGAAAGAGACGAGAGAGAAAGAAAAAAGAAAAACACAAAATCCCAGATTTTAAACAAAATAAATTTCCGGACTAAGATTTGTCACAAAACATAAAAAGAAGACTTAAGAAAGAGTAGACGGAGGCGGGGAGAAGACAAAGAGACAAAGACAGTAACCAACAGACACAAAAACCGCAACAATATCAACCACTGGACGAATACGAAGCATTTTTTCCCGCCAAATTTCAAAATAAATCAAAACCTCTCCCGCAACAAATTATTATTAAACAAGTCACGTGACACACTCCATCGATCCCCGTCCTCCTCCTCCTCCTCCTCCTTCCTCAGCCAACTCTTTTAATTAGCCATTAATTAGCTCAACAGTTCATACACAAACTCTTTCCATTATGACAAGAAAGTTTTTTAATTGACTTTGATTCGAAAGAGATCAAGAAAAAAAGGTTACCAAAGGTTAAGGTCGAGAAAGATCGTCAGATTCCCTTTGTCAAAGTCATCATGGAAAATTTCCTCACAGTTTGTCATGTTCATCGACAGAAAGTTCCCGGCTTAAAAAGAAAACAACAAACCCAGGACAGAGAAAAGTCAACCGTCGAACATTATCAACCGATAAACTCGCATCTGGCGGCAAAATCAACAACAGACAGACAAACACTCATCAAAGGAATCTCTTGTGCTTCAAGATGGAGGAAGAGGAGATGGTACAACAAGACGAAATCATCTACGATACTCACTTGCGATGTCTGTTAACCGATTTTATCAAATCTTTTCGGAAAACGCGACCAATTTTCCTCCACCCACCCCCAGACCGGCTTTAATTAAAATTTCTTTTGAATTTCCTACCACCCCCGCCAGCCGCTGTTGGTCTCTAACCGATCATTTCTCCTCTTTTCCCGTTAGAGACAAAGATGTCACATCATCAAATAATAGCCCCGGCCGACCTGTCACGAGCAAGCTGCTGTCCTCTCCTCCTCTCTCCTTCCACACATGGCTAGCTCTAGGCATTTCGGGATGAGCTTTCAAAAACAAAAACAAAACTCGACAATTTCAACCTAATTCAAAAGCGAGAAATTGGAACAGATATCGATTTTTAAACAAGCTTTCAGAAAGCTCCATCAAAATATCCCCCCATCCCTACCCCCAGTTTGTCGGTTAGACTGATGACAACTTTCAAACAAATCAAGGCTCTCAACAGCAGATATAAGTTTTCGAAAAGGGTAAAAGTTCAACCCCCCAAAAAAATTAAAAATCTTCAATCAAAACTGTTCTCGATATAAAATTCCTGTCGCCTCCCCCACACATTCTTTTTTAATTTTCACAGCAGGAACACCACCCATCGAGAGCTTTCCGAAAAACCAGAAAAAAAAGCGAACTCACACGACAAACACACCTTCGAGAGGAGGAGGTGGAGGAGAACCAAGAGGAAACAAACACACACGCAACACAAAAAGGAAATTAAGTTCGCCCGCATCGTTTTGACAAGTTGGTATTCCTGCGGTTAAAAGCTCGTTTGGGGAAAAAAAAGAAAAAGAAAAGCGGAAGCGGAAGCACCGTCATCCCCGCGTCCTTTCCATCTGTTGCTGCCGTATCCGCGTTCTGTTAATTAATACTCCGCCTTCTTTTGCTCTTCGAGAGTAGGAGGAAGGTTTCCTCGACTTGGTTCGAAATTTTATTTCAGTTACCAAACTCAGGCTGTCGACCTGTTTCTTCATTCCTCCCTCTCCCCTCCCCGCTTCCACCATCTACTTCTCCTGGAGAGGGTGGAACGACAGCGTTAACTTGAATACCACCTGAAAAGCCGTAATTGGTTCATGAAACACGCAACACATCCTGATTCCACCATCTCATCCATCACTGATTCTTCTGGGAGTGGTAAAACCTAACCGGAAGTGGTTCCGAGAAAACCTCTCAACGTTTCACTTCCGCTTTTGCTGCGTTTATCTTGACGAAATTCGCCCGTTAAACTGAATCCGTTCCTTCCAGCAATTCGACTGGAGAGAGTGTTGCGTTCGATAGTTCGACGATAGTTTACCTCTCTCACTTTCTTCATCTTCTTCCTCTTCTCTCTTTTTCTCCTCCATTTTACTTTCTATCTCGCTATTTGCGTCTCCTTTTTGGATTTTCCCACCACCATTTTTCTAATTCATTTGTCTCTGTGTGTCTGTCTTTCTATTTTTCTTCTTTTTGTGACTCATTTCTTCCTCATTTTTCTCACTCTGCCTGTCTCCTTCTTATTCTACTCTATTTCGTTCTGTTCTTCTCCCTCTCTGTAACTCCCTCTATTTATTGCTCTCTTTTTCTACTCCATTAGTCTTTGTGTATCCCTCTCTCTTTCTCTCTTCCACCATCACTCCATAACAAAGAGTCCAAGTCCAGAACCGAAAATCCCATTACCCGGAAAAAATCTCGACCCTATCACAAGAGAGCAAAAACCCTCAGTTCTAAAACTGATTTTTATGATGCGCAATAAATAAAACCGACATTTTAGATTTGATGAAACCTTGCTTAGTCAGCTTAAGTAGGAACCATAAAAGTCCGGACTCATTTTACTACCTTTCGCCCTCGGCTTTTCACCACCACCCCCTTCCCCCTTCCTTCCTTCCTTCTGGTCCTTATTGCTCGTGAATTTCCTCCTTCCTCCTTCCTCTCCACCTTCTGATCCTCTTTGTTTCTCCCCGAACAGCTCTTTGCCGGACATTGCTCTCTACCTTCATCCCCTTTCACTTTCCCACCCCCAGAAAAACTTTTTTTATGTCTTTTTTTAGAAATGAAAGTCATTATAATTTTAACCGAATAAAAACTTCTCGAGATTTATGGTTCCTTTTAGCCGTCCGGAAATAAAAATTTATTTTTCAATTTTTTGTTTCTCTTCTCTCCATTCGGGGGGTGAGGAAAAGGAGGAGAATGTTTACCTTTAAAGAGAAGAAGATAGAAGAATAAAAGACGCTGCTGACGGACCAGTCACCAAATCTCAATGACTCGTTTTGTAAAAAGCTTTTTCCACCACCACCGCCTCCTTCCTCATTTTTATGTTTCCCTTTTGACGTGAGCGACTTATAAAAGAAAATCGTCTATTTCAATTTAAGAGCTTTTATAGAGCTTTGTAATCCCTCCCCTCCACCTCATCCTCCTCCACGTACGCTTTTGATGACTACAGAGAGTCAGGGGACAGAGAAAGAAAGCGGACGGCATAAACAAGAAAAACAGAAAGTAGAAGGTTGGAGGGGTGGTTCTGCTTCGATGGACCTTCAACTCTATGTGTCCTGTCTCCTCTCTTTCTTCTTCTTGTTTGTGTTGTTTCTCTGCTTCGACCATATCTTCATTCAACCACTTCCCATCCACTCGATGTCACCTAAAAAAAATTCCGTTTCCGGTTCCTTTGACCTATTCCCTTTTCATTTCTCTTCCAAATTCATTCTCAAGAACTAGCTGAAGTGAGGGGAGGTGGTACCAACAGGAAATTAACGACAGCAATCCAGTACGAGAAACAATTCCGTGTCGACCTTATCACAAGCACACGACACCCAAACCTGTGGAATAAAATCCTTCTTCCCATCCATCTTTCGAAGGAGGAAGAAGTGGACGAGGAGGAAGTAGAACTTAAGGACAAACACTCTAAATACATCACGTTGTAACGATTAAAATTAATTCCGAAGAAGAAGGGAAAAAAATGTTTCTGTAATGATTTTGCCCCCTCCGAGAAAGAAATACTCATAAAATCAGAAAGAAAGAAAAGCAAAGCGAGAGGGCGAGAGAAGGGAAAAAGAGAGAGAGAGAGAAAAGGAATGAAAAGCGTTGGCGTATTCCTACAGCAACCAAAAGGAAAGAAAAAACAACAGAAATTCGAAACCGTGACGAAACTTTCCTTCCTCGTTTTCATAAAGTCTTCCTTCCCTTCGCGAGGATATCAAAGAGAGAGATCTTCCTCACCTCCACCACCACCACCTCCTCCTCCTCTCGACTCTCTTCTACTTTCTCCACTTGTCTCAAAGGCTTCCGCACATCCCTTTGACTAAAACCTCACAAAAACTTCGTCATATCAAGAAGATCAACAGTCAATGGAGGAAACAAGATAGAAAACTGTCTTCAACCAGTCGACATTTCACTGTCTATCGGTCAATTGACCGCCATTTGAGTTTACTTGTATTCCATATTATAGACTGTATGTTAAACTATAATATAGCTTCCTGATTTGAACAAGTATTATTTTCGATTACGACATTTTTGAGACAGATTCCAAGCTCCTCGAAGGACCACTAGGAGGAGGCAGATTCCCATCAGATTCGAAATCTGCAATCTTCAAATAGCGGTCAATTGACTAATATACAGTAAAATGTCGACTGGTTGAAGACAGTTTTCCAGGCTCTCCAGCTCCTAATTTCTCATATTCAGTATCTTTTTACGGTCTATTACCAGATAGACATTTTCTGTCTTGACTTTACAGAATCTTATCTGACGAGTTTTCCATCTGCTTTCCCAACTGTTTGTGGTCTTCAATTTGGTGACTAATTACGAATCTCACTCTCCTTTGTCTTCTACGTGGGTTCAGAATTTTTGTTCCCTGATCACCAATGAAATCGTTTTCGTTTCCAGACTATAATATTAATATAAAGCTATAATATACAGCAATGAGTTGTAGATCTTTGTTCTACATCAAGACTCTGCTGAAAGAAGTTTGACTGTTAAGAATCTTGTCCAGCCTCTTGAATGTTGCATGCATTCTAGGAGGATTCGCCTCATAAATATTGCACGTTTTCACATGAAGTCCATTTCAAAAGTATTGCACACTGGCGTGAAGTCCATTTCAAAAGTATTGCACACTGGCGTGAAGTCCATTTCAAAAGTATTGCACACTGGCGTGAAGTTCATTTCAAAAATACTGCACACTCACATGAAGCTCATTTCAAAAATGTTTCACACCTCAACGAGGAGATTATTTCACAAATATTGCACACTCACGTCAAGTTCTTTTAAAAATTTATTAAACCCTTCGATGAGGGGTTAATTCATAAATATTGCACACTTTAAGGAGGATGTTATTCTAAGAATACTGAGCACCCCAAAGTGGAGGTCATGTCAAAAATATTGCACACTTTGTTAAACAATTAACATCACCAAAACTGCTGCACATTTTCTTGGAGTATCCATTTCATAAATATTACACGCTGTCTTGAAGCTTCAGCCATGTTAACTGCTGTTGGATAATTGACGTCAAACTGCATATCGATAAAAATAATCAATATTCTGACCATTCTATAATCGCAGATATCCTTTCCGAGATTATTTTATATACGAACGAACACAAACCGGAAGTAAATATTAATATAAATAAATAATTTCAGACAAAGCCACCCTCAACCGCCTCTCAAAAATTATTTTCCTTTTGCCTTCCTTTCAAAAACTGAATTTTGACGTGAGCACTCGTAAAGGTTACAACAGCGCGGTCCTGAACAAAGGACGAGTAGTAATTTAGATCCTCGTCCAAGATCGAATGATATTGTTTGGAAACAGGTTGAAAAGAATTCCATAAAAAAACAAAAATTTGGAAGAAAGAGGACCGGAATAAGGAAAGTTACTCTCCTCCTTTCTCTTCTTCCTTCTCATACTTCCGGAGCGCGAGACAGATTCCATAAAAAAATATAAAAGACAGAAATTAGGCTTTAAAAATCCGAGCACAACAAGAGATAAAAATGATAGTTTGAATGGGAACCGGGAGGAGAAAGGAGAGATAAAGGACTGGTGGAGGGAGGCAGGGGGAGGGGGTATAGATGAAAGGTTTCCTCCGGCATGATGGTGAAAATCTCTTACAAAAATGAGGATGCTATTACGCAATAATAAAAAAAATCGTTAATATGGTTATGATCAATAATCATTTTATGAGCGGACAGATTCCCCGCAATAAATGATTCATTCGTCTAACGAGTCTCCTCTTAAAATCTTTCCTCGTCTCCTCTCTCTCCTCCCATCCTTCCTTTCTCCTCCCTTCTCCTCTCTGATTATTATCATTTATTATTATTATTATTTTGCAATCTTCTTTTTTTTGTTTCTATTCTTCCTCTCTTTCTAGACTCTCTCTCTCTCTTCCATTACAATTTTCCTCTTCCTATAGCCTCCTTCTCTCTCTTATTCTTGTTGTCCTGTTTCTCTCTCTCCCTGTCTTTGTATTTCTCTCTCTTTTCAGTTTTCTTTCTAGTATCTGTCTCTCTCTCCCATTCAAATTCCTTCTTCCTATGATCTCTCTCTCTTCTCCAGTTTCCTGTCCCCTCTCTTTATTTCCAGTTGTTTGTTTCTTTCTATGTCTTATATTCTCCAGTTTCTTTTCTCTCTCTCTCTTCTCCATTAGTTTCTTGTCTCTTCCCTTTCTCTCCATTTCCTTATTTTTTAGGTTTTTTTATTTATCTCTGCCTTCGGTGTTTTTCTCTCTCCTTTCCAGTATCTATAGTCTTCCACTATCTCTGTCCACCTTCTGTTTGTTCCTACTCCCTCTCACTCACTTCCAACCAAGAACCATCAAACAATCTCAGACAAAACCATGACAACAAACACAATAGTTGTCCCAAAACCCAAAACCAAACCTCACGGAAAGCCAATTCCCTAGACACCATTCCACCGCCTTCTACAAACGAAGACAAATAAGCTTCCCGTCCCAAACACATCCAAAACGGAGCACAAATCCGAGGTACAAACTCCAACATTACCCTTCAAACACACGCTCAAGGTCGGACACAAATCAGGGGCCTTTAGAGTAAGGGCCCCCCGTTGCCCCAATTCCTACCACCTCCCCAGAGGAGGCATTGAAGTGAGACCCCAAACCCGTGGATCTTCAAGTCTTGGACACTCCTTCCCATTCCGCGTTTCCCGCGTCAGTGTGACAACGGCTTAAAGAGCTTTTTCATTAGACTCGCGACCTTGAAACGAATTTTCGTGTTTGTTGTTGTTGTTTTGTTGTTGTTCTCCTCGTCGTCGTCGTAACTGCGTCTGATTCAAAAGTGACTCACTTGATTCATAAATCCGATTTGCAACGGCGACGCGGGTCGTTCGACACGACTAAAATTCCTGACGACAAAAAAAAACTTGGATCCGGTCCCAAAATAAATAACTAAATTTATTTATTTATTTATTTCTCATGTTATGCAGACATAAATTTCCCGAGAAAACGATCTCGAGTCTCTGCAGGTGAGGCAGTTGCGGAGGGGAAAGACGAAACGCGAAAGAACCAAATCCAAAACTTTTAAATAGTTTCCTGTAGCCGCAGGAATCTTCGAAATACTTTAAGAACAAAATGGCATCTCATTTTCTACTCCCTCCAAAAAAATTTCTCCCAAACACCCCTCACCCCTTAAGGCCCTCTCCTTTCCCAAAATCCCGAATTCCCCGAGAAAGAAATCTTCCGTGCGTGCGTATCCGTTCCCGAGAATCCCGACAGAAAGATTTCGAAACGCCGACCTTGATCGAAATCCCAACCAAAAGTTAAACTCTTTCACTCTCCTCCTTTCTCTCCTCTTCATCTTCATTTCCGTTCTTCAACAACATAATAAAACGTCGTCTTACTACTCTCCCTCTTCCTCTTCCTCTTCTTCTACTTGTACTTCTACCTCCCAGCGACTTATGCGCAGTGTCTGCGTTTTTCTACAACCAGGTAGGAAATCCCGTCGTCGCAGGTAACAAAACTCATTTATGCCTCCCGACTTTTATTGCCTTCCGTCGTCTCTGTTACAAGGGTTTAAATGCACCTTCCAAAAACACTTCTTTCGAGTGGAGAAACGACTGTTTCCGGTTTTCCGGGAGGAAAATGAACAAAAAACAAAGATGGCGTCTAATCCCAAAAGCTAGATAATTATTATTACTCGTTCGCATAATCTATTTTAATCTTCGCAATCCTGCTACCAATTACCTTCTGAAAACCTCCCCCGTTCCACCCCCTCATCCTCCATCATCATCCCCTACAGCTCCACCACCCAAAATCTCCGCGACGGTTATCGTTCTTCGGGAGTGTATAGGCCTAAGTTGCCCGGCTTTAAAGTTTGTTTCAATTTGAGCTTAAAATGGAGGAAAGAAAGGTTTAATCTTGTACTTTTTGTTAACGACCCATTTCTCCTCCTACAGCTTCACATATACTAATCGAGAAAGGAGTATAAAAATTTTTTTAGGCGCGGTTAATTAGAACCTTTTACATCCTCAAGTTCTCTGACTCTATTCGTTGTTGAAAGAGATGTAGAGTATCAGTCGTCTCCTCTTACATTACTTAAAAATATATCCGTTCCCTCCTCACAGAATATATAGTAATCTCATATTAATATATCCTTACACGTATACTAATACAAAATAACTCAAATTTTTAGGCGCGATTTATCAAACTGTAACGGAGAATCTGGCAAAACACAACTGAACCATCTGCCAAGGTAGAGAAAATAATTTCTCAGAACGTACGACAGACATCAAGATTTTTTATAAATACTGCACATGCCTTCGCCGAAAAATCATTTCAAAACACTGCACACCTTGTGAGAATTGTTGCAAGCTGTCTTGGAGTATTCGTTTCATAATTAATGCACACACTTCCTCGGACAATTCATTTAACAACCAATACGGCACTCAGTCTTCAGTATTCATTCCATAAATATTATACAGCGTTTTGAGGTTATCTTTTCATAAATATTGCACACGGTAACAGAGTTTATTTCAAAAATATAGCACAATTCCTAAGACAATTCATCTCATAAATGTTGCAGACTATCACGGATTCATTCCAAAAATATTGCACACTCCCTTAAAATACTCATTTCATTAAAACAGGAATTTTTCATGCCGAATTATTTCAAAAATAGTGCACACAACCAAGCAGAACTAATTTCATAAATATTTCACATTTTCACACGAAGGTCATTTCACAAATACTGCACACTCACATGAAGTTCTTTTCAAAATTATTAAACCCTTCGATGAGGAGGTTAATTCATAAATATTGCACACTTTGATCAAGAACCAATTTCAAAAACATTGCACACTTTCACCAAAACTTCATTTCACAAATAATGCACAAACTTCCGGAAGTTATATTTTAATTTTACAACATTTTTTAAGTGAACCATCATTCATAAATATTGCACACTCTCTGTACCGATATTAATTCACACCATTTCGGGTTTAAGTGTTATTTCTTTAGAACAGAATCAAACTACAATATATAAATCCTTTCGGCTACAGTATAGTATTCATCTTGGCGATTTTTATAAATTTATAAATGTATACTTATACTTTATAATTTCAAGTAACGAGTTAAGAATTCGTGGAATGCTGGACAAAGCCTCCAGCTGCTGATTCATCCGAGCAAAGAAAAAAGGCCAAAGGGTTAAAGGACTCTCCTCCTCTCTGTTACAAATAATTCCTCTCCTTTCCTCCTTCCTTCTTCCTCTTTGTCTTGCCTACACCAAACCTTTTCTGTCGACTAACTCTTTCATTCAAAACGTCCCAAAAGCCATTGGCGAAAATATTTTCCCTCCAAAAAAAAAATTATTTGAATAATCCTCTTTTTTATTCTGCTAACTCCTCTCCTCTCTTTTCATTCGTTATTTTTTGTGTTCTTACTTTTATTTGACTTCCTCCTATTTCATCTCTTCTCTTTTCTTCTTCAGAATATCTTCCTCCCTCCTCCTTCCTCCTCCTTCTTCTCACTCCGAAAATAAAGTTTACGACTAAAGACTAATTTACATAACTTAAAGATTAAGATAAAAAAGGGTTAACTTTAGAATTTGGCCCTTCTCCGTGTCTTCCCTCTCTCCTCTCTTCCTTTCGATTCCAGCCTCCCTTTGCCTCCTTTTTTATGATCCTTTCCTCTCCTCTCTTTCTGCTCTAAAAGAATTTTTAATTAGAACAGACTCGTGCTTGGGGGGTTGCGGTCATTGCGCACCTCCGCCTAACTCCTTCCCACCAACAACACCTTCACCTCCTCCTCATCTCTTCACCATGAAAACGCCATTTTTCGAAAGGAAAACACGACTTTTCCTTTCTTTTCGAAACGGTAATGAATAGTTTGGGAAACTGACAAAAAAAAATCTCTCGAGACGTGTAATTAGCCGAGAATCCCACTGGGTCAGGGATATCCTGATTTCGCGCCTGAAGAACCGACCGAATCCACTCCCAACTCTCGTTTTTCCTCCTACGGTTGACTGACTGACTGACTCTCGCATTGCTTCTACTCTCTATTTACACTCCGGAATGTTTCTCGTGATTCTGCCATCTCCTGCTCAGCATCACGGTTTCGTTCTCCTTGTCCTTCACCCCTGGCAGAGTCTGAGGGGAACCCCCTCCCTAATTTCCATCTAAATACCAACATCCAAGGAAGAATACTCTTCTACAAAAACAAACCAAAAAGTCAAAACCGAAGATCGCGTCTACCTCAAACAACAAAATGGCGTCATCAAACAACCAAACAAACAAATCCAAACCAACCCATCGACACAAACCGTTCTTCATCGCCATGCGTGGGTTAGAAAACCTGAAGCGAACCTTAGCGAGCCTGAATATAAATGAAAATATTTTCAAACGAACATGATCACGAAAAGGAAGAAAAGTTTGGTGGGCCGTTCAGACAATAGTCTCACAAATCATCAAACACAACACAAAAAACCTCCTCGAAAATCCTCGTAAAAATATCAAATTCTTTCGGGGGAGTATAGGCATGAGAGATAGGAGACCCGACGCTTTTCAAACTCCTTATTCCGACCCTGTTCTCTTCTTTCTTTCTATCTTCGATATTTCTTTTTCCTCTCCAAAAATTCCGATAAAATTATCAGGTCTCATTTTCAAAGAGTATTGAGGAAAACTAAATTATTCGTCGATAAATTTCGACGCGGTAAGGGAGGAAGGAAGAGTGTTAGAAATACAAATTTTTTTCTTTCTCTTTCTTTCTGTCTATATCTTCTATCTTTTTCTCTCTATTTCTTAGTCTCAATCTTTAATTTTCCCTTTCTCTTCCTCTAATTCACTTCCTGTTTCTCTCCTCCCTATTTCTTCCTTCCTTCTTCCCTCTTTATTTCTATCTATCGATCTATCTACCTCTCTTTTCTCTCTCTTTCCCTCCTTTTCTCTCATTTTCTACTTTTCTTTCTCAATCTTATTTTTATTCTCTTCCTTCTCTCTCTTATCTATAATAGTTAATGCTTCCCTCTCTCTCTCCTCCCTTCTCCTTTTCACTATTTTTGCTTCCATCTATCTCTGTCTCACTCAAACTCTCTTTGTTACCTCTCTCTCTCTCTTTCTGTTTTTGTTTTGTTCTGCCAGTCTCATGCTTTTCCTATCGTTTGTGCTTCTGTCTCTCTTTTCACAACTTTATTTAACTTTTTGTTGTTTCTGGGTTTCAATTCTCTCTCTCTTGCTTATTCTCGATCTTTTAATTTTACCTCTCCCTCTCTCTCTAATTCGCTTGATATTTCTGTCCTCTCTCATTCCCATTTTCTTTTATTTTCTATCTATTTTTCCCTCTCTGCCTCCTTTCTCTCCTTTTTCCTAATTCTCCTTCTCAATCGTATTTTCATTTTCTCTCTCCATTTCGTCCTTTTTTTCCGTTCTTTCTTGCTTTCTTTCCATCTATCTATCTATCTCTGTATCAACGTATCTTCTTTGTTTTCCTCCATTTCCCTATATCTCCTTTTCGGTCCCTTTTTATTTTCATATTGCGGTCTCTCTTCTTTCCTCTATTAACATCTCCCTACCACTTTCCTTTTTTCTTTATTTTTTATTTGTCCTCGTTTCTCTCTCCTCTTCCTTCTGTCCATGTTTCTACCTTTCTTTCCCTTATTGCCTCTTTTTTCTTTCCTTCTCCTTCTTTGTTTTAATTAACACCTCTCTCTGCACTCTTTCTGCTTACTCTCTTTCTTCCTTTCTTATTTTCAACCCCCAATTCTCACCATCTCATTCAAACAGTCATAAGCAAAAATTAAGCTACAAACAGTTAAGAACAAAATTTTAATTTTTGCCCTAATTTCTCGCTCCCTTTTTGAACGGCAGACGGAAAAACGGATATCCGGTAAAATTTTCTATTCTTTCTAATGGCTTCTTTCTCCGTATTTTTTTCATCTCAAATTATTTCTCTACTTTGCTTTACATCTCCTCCCGATCATCCCTTACCTTCCCCTCTCTCCCCTTCCTTCCTTCCAGACTCATTTAAAAAAACATTAACAGCTAAAAGGCGGAAAAGAAAAACGAACCAGACCGTAACAATAAACTTTTATCAAAAATGTTTCGTAATCTCATTTCTCCTGCCCTTTTTCCCGCCATTTTCCCCGCCTTAATTTTTCCGCTTCCATTTTCATTTCCACGTGAAACCTTCCGTTTAATGTTTAAACAACGACGGAAACAAAACGCAGAAACAACTGGAAGAAAAACGAAAGAAACGAGACAAGACAAAAGCTTTGCCTGAAGCGATCCTACCCGAGGGCGAGTCAAAAAGTATTTTTTTGACTTTCCAAGACCCCCGTATGAACTCGTGTGTCGTCTCGTCATTTAGGTTTCGTGCAGATTTTTGATAGCGGTCATGCAACGTATTTGAAAGGATTGCGACAATAGAATGACTGCCACTCACGCCCACTTTGCACTCCTTTACGATCCGAGAGAATTTGGTTTCATACTGATCTGAGACACCGATATTCGCGCGTGAGCTAGCGTGGAAAGTGTGTTGGTCGTCTGTACTGTAATTTCTAGAGTTGTTAAAAATTTTGAAATGCTAATCTCCTTCCTCCCCGCTTCCCCCGAAAGTTTCGATTATCACATCAGTTTGGTAAGCCTTAGCCAGGTGAACGAATCTCCACGAATCTGTCAAGGATTAGCATCTTCATCCAGTTCCAGTGTCTTGGCTGTAGTTAACTAATCCTCTACTTATCCAGCAACATCTTCTTCCTTTTTTATCTCCTTTCTTACTTCTTTCTTGAGCAAACCGAGTTCAACTTCCGTCACATACTTAAAGACTCCCTTAACTAACCCTTTACCACCAACGTACCCGAAAATTGACTCGACTAAAACCACGAAAGAAGACTTAACTATCAGCAAAGATGCTTCAGAGACAAACAATCAACTTCTCAGCTCAGCATCTTTATAACAACGACAGTCAGGTCTCGTTTTGCGCGGTTGTTCCCCCAAAAACCATTTTTAAAGCTACATTCAATCAATATCATTGAAAATATATTTGCGTTACTTATGTCAATTCCACATTAAACTGTGCAGTACTTTTGAAAGAAGTCATATATGAAATCATACATCACTTTCCAAGGCTAGTCGAACGTAAGAGTGTACAATACTATTGCAGTATTAAACAAAAGACACACAATACCAAAAGAAACAAACCAACCCTAAAATCCACCCTCTCAGCAGCAACAAAAAAAACAACAGCGAGATAGAACAGAAACAAAATTAAACTCTAAACCGGAAACACTTAAGAGGCTTCTGACAAAACTCAACCGGATTTCAAGATAAATTTAAAAAACAAGAAAAACAAGAGAGCGAGAGGAAAAGAAGCTCCAAGAAGGAAAAAAAGCGAATATCAAAGACAAGTCAACCATTCCGGGCGTCAAATAAAACAAAAAGAAAATGAAAGAAGAGAGAGAAAGAGAAAGGGAGGAAGAGAGTGAGGGCGGGAAAGGAGGAAAAGTAAAATGAGGGAAGAAAGACACGGATAAAGAAAAAAACCGTTCAAACTAAAATCCTCTGAAGAATTTAAAACATTTTCTCATCCCCTAAAACTTTTCTGGAATCATCAAAGCACAGGCGAGCTTTCGAGTCTATCTCATCGACCATGGCCAACAATGGATTCAAGGAAATCCTATCAGATGATTCTGAAACCCAATGCTGTTAAAGTACCAACAGGATCACTCAAATTCAGACTGAGGGCTGTATGAAGCCAGTGGAAAACCAAAAGCTTCCTCAAAGCTCTACACACAAATGGAGGACTAAGACCATGGACGCAGAATCTCCTTCTACTTCCTCCTCAGGTATTCAAGATTCCTTCTTTCCAAACACACACCCACTCACCGGAAACCGATGGCCTCAGCCAAAACGACATAAAACAAACAAAAAGCTCGACAACAACTTGGCACGAGAGCAATTCAAACATAGTCCGATTGCACCAAAAAGTCTCCATCCCAAATGGGGACCGAGAGAACAACCAAACCGGTGCAAACGAACCTCAAGTTTTTTCTTAAGATAAGGGCCACCATCATCAACAAACAACAAAACCAATTCTTCCTCAAAGTTTGGTATCCGGTGTGCGCAAGTTAGACAAAAACGCGCGTTAGGTTAAACTAAAACGCAGAAATTACGCGGAGAAACACCAAAGCAAGTAAACAAGATGGAAGTAAGGTAAGTCAAGGGTATACATATCAAACTACCTTTGGCGTACCCTTGGGTGCTCTCACATTTGAATTATTCGTCACCTGGAAGAAGGCAAACAACTGTTAACAGCCACCAGGACCGAAGCACAGACCATTACTCATACCTTACGTCAGAAAGCTCAAACCATTTATGGGGAAAAATACCGTACGGCTGACTAAGACCGCAACACCCGTTTCCAAAACTAAATCACAATCTGCACGTCACAGCCGACTTTTCCGGAAAACAAAACAACAACAACCACCATCCTCCAACAAGACATTCCTCAAACCTCATTCAACCTCTCTAATCACCTCAAAATCCAAACCATAAAACGCGATTACTGCATAGCTTCAAGGTCCCCGACTTATCGGTTATGGTTGCCGCTCCTCCACCCCGGACCCCCGTCCATACTACATCGACAAAATATTGACACAGATAACACCAACAAACGGAAAAAATCGCGAGTCTCGTATTTATTACACAAACAAAACAACAACGACGACGACAAAAAACGCGGGAAAACAAATTTAAAAAACGCATTTCCGGCGAGCTGGGAGGAGGAGACATCTCTCCTGACAAACATTGTCGTTAACCCTGAGCTTCATTCTTTCCCGACATTTTCAGAAATTGTTTACTCGCACTTTCAAGAGAGAAAACCTGTTTCGACATGCACTGACTCATTTTCTTCTTAATTTTCCTCTCGAAAGTCCGTCTGTCTTACAAGGTCAAATATGCAAACAAATAATTTCTGTTGACACCTTGAAAAAACAGCAAAAAGTCTTTCTCTCTTATCCTCTCTTTCTGTCCCTGTCTCTTCTTTCTTCTTTCAGTCTTTCTCTACTTACTGCCCTCTTTTGGTCTTTTTCTGTGTGTCTCTCCCTCTATCTCTTTCTCTTGTTATCTCTTTGTCCGATTCCCTTTCTTCCTGACCTTTTTTGTCCCTCTTTTCTATTCTCTTCTCCTCTTTTATTCATCTTCTGTCTGTATCTCTCCTTTCTACTTATGTCTCCCTTAGTCTTTTCCCTTTCTCGCTATTTGTCTTTTTGTCACTCTCTCTTCCTCTTTTCTTCTTGTTTGTTCCTACCTTTTTTCCCTCTGCCTCTATTCTACTTATTTTCTGTCCTTCTTATGAGGGTTTCTCTCCTTCTCTTTTACTATATGTCTATTTCCTTCTTCTTGTGTTTTTCTTTTAATATTTCTATTCCTTCCTTCTTTTTTCTACTTATTTCACTTTTGGCCTTCTTATGTGGGTGTTTCTCCCTCCTCTCTCTGTCTCCTGTTGTTTTTGTGTCCATTTTCCTTTCTTCCCTTCTTGTTCTTTTTTTCAATTCATCTTCTGTCTGTATCTCTGTTTCTGTTTCTTTTCCTCTTTTTGCCTTTCTCCCACCCTCCTCTCTCAGTTAGTTTTTCCTAATTTTTCTCTCCTTCTCATTCTGCTCATTTTTCTCTCCAAACACAAAACTGACACTATATCTCAACAAAAATTCATTTCCTTTTGTTAATATCCGGTCCAGGCTTGCAAACAACAGCTCCTCCCTCCCATCTGAACTTTCATCTAAAAGATTAAATAATAACTGTAAAATACTGCTTAAATTCAAAGCTCCCCACCTCTCCCGAGTTCTCATTCCTGCTGAAAGCTAACAAGATTTTTTAAATAAAGTCTCTCACTCCTCATCCCCAAACCCATTCCCTCTCATCTTCCAAACATGTGCGGAAAATGGGGAAAACCTTTCGCAATTTTCCTATACGGAGAAAATTTCGTTTCTTAGCCGCGGGGAACTGAATATAAACCCCGTGAATTATTTACGAATATTTTTCCGGGACAGGAAGGAGAGGAAGAACACCATTTTCCCTTCTTCCTCTCATTATGGATCATTTTCCCACACGTGGACAATTGAGGGAAAGAAGAAAATTAGGCTCGTCTCCTGGAAAAAACAAATCTGGAAAGCTTTTCCATCCCATTTCCTTCTTTTCTTTTATAACAATTTTCCGATTGTTACGTGATGGCTACCCTTGACTCCCTCACAACACTTGTAATTTGAAACTCGAGTAAGAGGGAAGGTGAAAGAAGAAAAAGACCGACAGAAAGACAGTGTAGGACAAAGGAAGACACAAAACTTTTCATTTCCTACGATCTTCCCCAAACTCGACGCCATCTTTCATCTAAGAAGTTTGTAAAAAATGGCGAAAACACCGGAAATAGAATCAAACAGCAGCAAAAAAAATTCTCAGATTATTAGAGATGAAAACGACAGCGTTCACATTTTCAGCTGTGTTAAAAAAATTGTTCTTGACATTTCGAGAAAGAGAGATAGAGCTTTGCGAGAGCGAGCTTTGTTTACTTTTAGTTTCTTTTCCCTCGTTCTCTCTTCTTCTATTCACTCTTCATCCTCTCTGTCGGGATAATATTTTACATCTTTATACATTTAACACGTTGAATCCGGCATCCGTTCTGACGACCAACAGTACACTTTCCGTTTGGAATGGGGCGGTGTATGGGACCGACAGCATCGTAATTAAAATTACTATTCTTATCTTCTGACCATAATCCTGTCGTTGACATTGTGACCTTATTCAATGCTTCTCACTTTCTTTTTATCTTTCTTCTTCATTTTCTCTTTTCCCTCTTCCTCTTTCTCACTTCCTTCTTTTGAACCCTTCTCAGAGTCATCTGTGTACTTAGACACTTTCACTGCGACTCTTTACATTTATGGGATTGTGACGTGACTCCTTTTCTATTCTTATTCCTCACTTTCTTTACTCTTTATCTACTGTCCCCTTCTGTACTTTCTTCTTCTGCCCCTTTCTTCTTCCCAACAAAGCCTGAATCTGACCAGGCTCTTTTTCCAGGTGACTCAGGTCAGCTAAACAGAATCAACACTAATCTCTGAGCCGAGCTAAAGCAGAAAATACAAATCACCCACGGAATAAATCAAAATAAACCAAACCGAAGAAAGAAAAGGATGTAAACCTAACCCTCCTTCTAGAAAAACATCAGAAAACTCAACACCTCCCAAAAGGCACCAACCCAACCAAAAACCAAAACCAGCTACCCCAACATCTACCACCAAACAAATCCCATCCTACAAAAAACCAAACTCATCACAAAAATTCGCCTTCCTCGCAAAAAAACAGACATCCCAAAAGACACTACACCCAATTTCAATCTCTATTCTCTTCTTCATTCAGCCCCCAACCCCCACAAACCTACCCCTATCTCCTTCCAAAAATCTCCGTCCTATCCGTTCGAATCAAACATGAGCCTTCATACCCCGAGGGACACAAAGACGGACTACGAAAAGGTTCCATCTTTTCGATTTCATCAAATCATTCCTCCGCCCACTTGTTTATACCCTGCAGTTTTTATATATATACACACACCCCCAACCACCCCTAATAAATAAAAAAAATCCTCAGATTCGTTTTGTATATGCAAATGTGACAAATTTTGTTTTGATCACACGTTAATCTAAAAAGAGAGAGTGAGAGAGGGATGAACGTATGAATAATTTTTTTTCCAGTTCGCGCACCTTTCCTCGCTTCCTCTCCCGTCTCCACCGCCTTCTTTCCTTCCCACAGGCTGTTTTTAATGGTTAATTTATATTCCAAAAATGGACCAAACAGATACTTAAAAAAAATCCTTTGAACCTAAAATCCTGTTGGATAAACTCAGTTTACAAAAAAATCGTTTTCCAAAAAAGCTAAAACGAATATTTTGGCCCCCCCTCCCCTTTGCTGTTTTCTAACCTTAAGGCTTTTATCTTACACCCCTTTCTGGAGAGCAGGCTGGGGCCCCACACTCAAAGTTTAGATCCTTTTTCAGACTCAAATATCGAGCTTTTAAGAGTTTTTTTCTTTTATTTTGATTTGCATACAATTTTTAAAAAAAGCTTTGATGTCGAGCTTTTTTATTTTGTATCTACCCTCCGGGTTCTTTCCTCCGTTGTATCCTCTCCTCACTCACTCCAAAATATTTTATCTCTGTCCAGGCGAATCTTTTTATTTTCCTCCTTTTCCTACTTCTGCTCTTTGCTTTCTACCCCCTCTTCTCCTTCTCTCTTTTACTTTTTTCCTACGAAATCAATCTCCTTTCTCTTCATTCTCTTCCTCATGAATATTCAATACCTAGTTGATCTTCCGGAATGAATAAAAAAAGTTCTCTTTATACCTCCAACCCTATCCACTCGCCTTTCAGAGAATCTGGATGTAGTATGATCACCGCAGACATCATTCCAAGGAATAGCTGTCGAGACAAATCGAAAAGAAGGAAAACGGAAATAGTCGGTTGCTGCCGAGTAGAAGTCGAGTACTAAACAATGTCCAATATGGCGACAAGTACCCAGGCAGATTAGTTAAGATCTCAAGGGTTTGATTCGTACTTGACACCTGCAATACATCCTTCAAAGAGTCCCTCCAAGACTTGGTGTACTTTCGTCGGTCAGCAGCCTAACAAACTTCGGTCACACTCTAACCAACAAACCGTAACCCAGGTGGCACTCAACCCATTGTCGACAACCTCGACTTAGGCAGATATTCTAAATTTGGTGAACCTACACTGCCATTCTCAAAAAAGGTATTGTTAGTCCGTAGATGGCCGAAACGATAATGATAAATGTTTGGCAACCCGATATTTAGATCGTAGAATTTTGTTTTTGGTGTCTTATTGATCAACGACCTCTTTCAAACCCACCAAAGACAGGTCCGTTCGATATTCCAAACGATTTTCTATCTCATCTTTGATCTCTCGGTTCCCACATTATTATGGCATCATGAAACACACACAAAGCAAACCATTTCGATTTTCCAACAGTTTAGAGTTAAAGTTGTAGTAATAATTTCAAGTTCCAAGTGCACCACTACAGGTGCACTCATTCAACCCACAGTAAACCTGGAAAATCAATTTCATCTTATCCCCCATCACTTTAAAACCCAACAACTTCTATACGTCGACGAAGATTTTCACAAATACAACAGCTTGAATGCTATAGTTCCGGTTACAAAATGAGAACACTAAAATCCAACTTCTCCAAAAAAGGATTTCTGTGTTGGGAAGTTTATAATCTTGGAACTTGTCTGAGACTAAAAAGCTACAGTAAAAATTTAGCGTAGATAGAGCCAACACTAGATAAGTTATCATCAAACAATGAAAGTATCCTAAATCCAGGTTGGGACTGCACAACGACCTCACTCCAGTCGGATATGTCCGAAAGAGACAACAAGAAATAAAAAAACAAAGATGAGAGGCAAAAAGTCTGGAAAGAAGTTCTACCTATCAATATCACACGAGGAGAGAGAAAAAGCTACACGCCAACAAAACCTCACCCAAAACAGGAAAAGAGGAAAAACAGAAATGAAACAAGACTCGAACGACAATAAATAAGGAAAAGAAAGAAAGAAAAATAAAAACTCGTGATAACAATAACCATAAAAGGAAATATTTGCATTTCATCTTAAAGCCGGAGATTGAAAAGAAATGAACCATTTCATTTAACTCCGCTCCCAATTTTCTCCGACATTTTCCTCATTTTCGCTGTTCCTGCTCCCTCCTCAACCTCCCACACCTTTGAGAAAACAAACCAACCAACCAACCACCTCCAATTCTCAAAACTATTAAAGATAAAAGTCTTCAGACTTTTGAATTTCTCTTTTCCAACTCCTCCGGGCGTACCTTCTCCCTCCTCCTCCTCCTCCCAGGAGACGGAAGACGTTTGACTTTAACAATTTTTTCTTCCTCCTATCTAAATCTTCTCATTATCATAAGAACTTAGGTCTTTTCCACCTAATAGCTGTTAAACAGACCCAATACTTCCGGTTGGCGCCTTTTTCAACTTTCAGGTATCACAGATGTTCAGTATCGTGCGCACACCTTCCTTCTCTTCCTATCGTTTTGCCCCATCCTTTGGTGGCCAATTACAGAAGGTAACAAGATCGTCAACACAGAGCCAGAACGCTTGGTAACGTCCCTCCCGGGGAAACCGAACGCCGGGGTAAACAAATCTCGCTAACCCGAATCAAACAATTTGCAACATAATCTCCGTTGCCAGGCAACATTATCATGTTCCCGAGGTTCGTGACCTTCTACCCGTTAGATCTCAGTCATTAAATATTTTTAAGTGTCTGCATGTCGAGACTGTTCGAGACACTTACGTCTTCGTTTAAGAACGGCAAGCACACTCAAAAAGCTCTCCTTCGCCAAAAAAAAACCGAAGTCGGTTACAAAACCCGTGACCGAGCGACCGGGCCATCTGGTCGCCAAAGCACAAATATCTCGCGACAATGCACCGTGAACAAAACAAAAACAAAAAAAACGTTCGCGAACGGGTTTTCACACGCAAAACTTATTCCTCGATTGAAACCGAGCCAAAAAACCTAGTCTTCGGAAAAATTTCCCGACCAGAAGGGAAGGGATCTCGTTAAAATCTTTCGGCGAACTTCTGCTGTATCTCAGTCACTGTTCTCCTCCACTCCCACGCCTACCTACCTACTCCCTACTCTCTCTCCTTCAACTTTTCCAAGATTTTCAAACTGAAATTATTAACTTTTCCCGTTTTTTAAGTCTTCTGTTCGGGTAATAAAGTTTTAATTACTATCAAGTCTTTCCCGACAGCTTTTCCTTCTTGATATCCCATCCTCTCTCCCCACCATCACCGCCACTCTGATGAGGTAATTATTTTAGCATCCCCTCCCAAACTTCGTTTCTAATTAAAATTACCGGAAGAATTGACTTTCCAAAAAAAAATTTTTAACAATGGGAATTCGCCAAAAGCTTCTGTCGTGCTTTAGTACGCCGCCATACCTTGTCTCAAAGAGATCCACATTGGGAGAATTTGAAAATACTGTCATGTGGCTCCGAGAAGAACTACCATATTTAGAAGAACTTATAAGCAGCTAATCCAGAAATATCCAAGTTGCTGAAAAGTCAGGATTTTGGATCGAAATGCTGAATACCTATTCCTGATCGTGAGAACTTTTTCTTCTTGGTCTTTCTGAGAATTTATTTTGGCAGTAACGTCATTCGTTGTCAACTGTTTTGTAAATCAATTAGTACGAACCATACTAACGTTCAAAACTTCCGACGTGTCAACCTTCCATTCAACACGGTCTTTGATCCCAAAACCGACTGCAACATGCTATAGACATCACCAATCTAATAACACTGTATAGTACTGAGATACAGTAACAAGGCATCACTGCAACCATGTCCTGAAATGCCTACCAGAGCTGAAAGAGATATAGAAGGACAGTAAAATAGGCTAATAGCCGATAATGATACTCTCTCTCAGAGATAGAGCCCATTAACCCATACTGTGGCTCTGTCTCCACTACCTTAAAAGCATCTTACACCAAAGTTTTGTTCAACTTTTCAACAAAAAAAAAATGAAGACGAAGCCCAACCACCAATCTCTTTCACGACACTTTCGAGCTTCCTCTCTCTCCTCCTCACTTCCTTTTCCTCTCAAGGAACAAAGCTTCCCAGCGAAGGAAACCTCTTCCACTAAAACTAACTAAGGCGTGATGATTATATAAATTAATTAAAAACCGCGCACAGAAAAAGAGGAAACAATTTCCCTTCCATTCCCAGCGCCGCATTTACATCAATTAGAAGAGAAAAACGTCATCCCAAATTGATGAGACTCTCTCCCTCCCTCCCATCCTCCTTTCTGCTTCATCTCCTCCATCTCCCTCTCATCAACCTTCTCTTCCACTCTCTCAACTTCCTCATCTCAGCTTTCGAAGTGCATCAAGATGGAAAAACAGAAAAAAATTTTTTCTCTCTCTCCACTTCTAATCTCCTTGCCTCCTCTCCCACCTCCTCCATCTTGATCGTAAACAGTTATCCGACCGTGTAAACCAATTAGTCATCGTTTACTAAACCCAACGCTCCGTCATCGTTTTTGTCGCAACCTGAAGCAATTAAAAAAAAAGTCCCTCCTCTCCTCCCCGCACTCCCTTCGCATCTACTTACGTTTCAATTGGCGTTAGGAAAGGTCAGTTCAAAGTGAAAAGGAAAACAAGAGAGCGGACACGAATGGTCATTCAAAGATATATACACAGACTCTCGAAACGGAAGTCTTCTATCCGAAGAAAGAAGGGAAAATCCAAAAGAGGAAGCTGAGAAACCAGACCGGAAAGGGAAAAGAGAGGGAAAGTCGTTCCTTTTAACGGTATCGCCATTTTGTTCGATAAGATTTCACCAGGAAAGGGAAACCGTGTTCCAAAAAAAGGAAACAATTTTCAAAGGATTCCCAATGGAAATGACAAACGTTTTCTCTGTAACGAGTTTTATAAACTAACTCCCATCCACCACCACCAACCCCTTCCTTCCTTCCTCCTTTTAAAAATTCCATTTTGAAAATCTTGACTTTTCATCTTTTTCATTACCTATCGATAAAAAAAACGGAAGTAAGACGAGAGGAGAGGACAGAGAGGAGAAGGAAAAGAAAATTTTCCGGGAAGAAGCAATTTCGAGTTTTGCCGTTCCCCATTCAAATGACAAAGGAAGAAGTTGTTTACTCATGTTCGTTCCCTTTCTACCAACTTTCTTTCAACCCCCCAGTAGATCTTTCGAATGGAAAGTCAACCCTCTCCCATCCTCCCCAAACTCATGACCCGAATTCTGTACAACAGCAACAAAACAACCAAACAACAGTTTCTTGGAATTGATTGGCAACCTTGTCGAACATCAAAGTGACCTGTGATTCATCATCTCCTCATCCTCCTCCCTCCTCCTCCATCTCCATCTACCCTGTTGATGCACTTAAAAGGCTATATACAATCCCAAGAGATCAGCACTCCCGACTGAACAGCAAAAAATGTTTTCTCGCGTTCTTAAAAGAAAAATTTTTCTCGACATAAACTTACCCTTCTTAGTTATAACAATTTCCTCCCTTCCACCCCTACCCCTCACCACCCTAATCTTCTACAAAACGTCAACTTTTCAAAAAAACAGGAGAAAAAATACGACATACATCCCTCGTAATAAATATACAGAATGATTCGTGTCGGGGAAAAAAAGGCAAAAAAAATTTTAAAGATGTAAGAAGTCACCGTAAAAGCTCGAGAGGGAAAGAGTGAGTGAGAGGAGGTTGTAAAAGCTCAAACCTCCACTCTTTTCCTCCTTCCCATCATGCCTTTCTCTCATTTCTCTTTCCCTTTGACCTCCCCAAGCGCTGTCGAAAATAGTCATACACACAAGACTTTCTCCCTCAAAAAAATTCAGCTTCTCGTCTCTTCTACTCCCACACCGAGTGAGGAAGATCGGCGCGGGGGTGAGACATAAAGGGTAAAAGATGTTTTCCAGCCTTAAGCCCCACAACACAAGGAAAAGTCATCGGAAAATCTCAAACGTTACTCCTGTTCAAACAAAAGCTTTTCCTTGATCATTATGCATTGTCCTTGCCAAACACTACCTCACACCCTACCTCCCAAGGGGTGGTTTTAAAGCAAAAAGAATCCTCAACTTCCGGTCAAGGGAAGGAAAACTATCTTTGGACGAGTATCAAAAGGAAACACAAAACAGAAACACAGAGAAGCTGTTTCCGAAACACCAAACTCCCAATAAAAACTTCACTTTACACCCAAACCTGATACCTGGAAACCTACGCAACAAACAGAAAAACAAACAAATCATAGAAACAACTCAAAGATTACGCAAAACATTTCTTTTAAAAGTCCGATTGCGTAACAAAACAGCTAATTAATTAATTAACTAATCAACTTTCCATGTTCTCGAGATCCAGAGACCCATGTAAACGGCGTTCGTCTCGGCAACAGTCGGACAGCCCTGATTCATGATCCGTTGACACACAACAGCCCACACCACCTCAGGTTCTGCTGAGTCTAAACACACTACTGGCAAACATCCAAAGTCGTTATCGAACCTGTTAAGTCTTCATCATCCTTCTTACCCTTCCATCCAGAAAGGTCGTAAACTTAACTCACCAACTTTCCACACCTCACACTCTCCGATATATTTACGATGCGTTCAACACAACCCCCTCAAGACGTGCGAACCACTAACAACGTCAACAACACCTGCGATAACTCAAAATATTATTGCTCTCACCCACCCCGCTCCCTCACCAATATTTCCGGATTTCCCCGGGGAGACGAAAGGTGTGGCCAACAAAAAATAAACTTGCCATGATGATGATGATGAGCGAACGGCAACCACTCACAAGATGAACGCCCCGTACGAGGAAATAAAAAAAAAAAGAAACTTTTGGCGAAAATTACACTTTCGAAAAGGTTAAGGAAGGGTTGCTCTCAAGGGAATCCATTTCCAGGGGTTTACCTTCCTGTATATTGATTGGGTCACGTGGCCGTGGGGGTGATTCATAACAGATTTGCAGACATGCAAAAGGGTCGAACGGAACATGAAGAAAAAAAGCGTGGAGAACGCTATGATTCCCGGGTTCTTTCATTTTTTATTCCCCGTTCGCCTCGAGGGCTCCCGTAAAAGGTAGAAGCTTACATCCGAGGGATGAAGTTTTAAAAAAAACCTTTCGAAACCAGAACGTGCGAGACCCTACGTTCATAACAAAAGGGGAACGTCTTCTCGGAAGGAAAATAAACAAACAGAAGCGGGCAAAGTTCAAGTTGAAAACTCATCTTCATCAACATAATTGTTATTCAATCCGAACGTCTGCTTTTCCGTTCCCCCGACTTCTTTTTACCAACATCCGATGAACTGACCCTCTTGCTACCTCCTACCAATTCGATCTATCGATGATTTTTGAAGTCTGAAACAACCTATCAATCCCATACCCTCGAACAACCACTTAGACATGATACATCATCCTGCAAGCGATTTGTTACCACCCCACAACGTAAGAAACAACAAAAAGAACAAACAAACACCGACCGCTTCACCCCCAAGGGGTGCAACACCCTTCCTCCTCCCAACTTGTAAAAACAAAGTCTGAAGGTCATGAAACCAGCCCTCGACAACCGTTCGGCGAACGGGAAAGTCTTCTTTTATGAAATAATAATTGGGAAATCGGTTTCCACGTCTGCACATGTCATCACGACAACATAATCGCTTGCATGCGTTCGGAGGTCTACCACCACTCCCTACACCCCTACTCCCATCAAGCACACGCTTCAATTTTCTTCAAAACTCTTTAACAGCCTGATATCAGACCACTCGGGGTATGTATCACGTGACGTCCTGTCTCACAAAGGAAACCCGCCGCAATCGAGATAAAAAATCTTGCAACCGAAGCGCCACGCTCTCCTCAGCTATCAGGCGTCAACTTTTTGCAATGAGAAACGGTTTTGCTGCATATTTTCGACCCACGTTCGCGTAATCGGAGGTGGAAACGTCGACGGAAAGCTCGGAGACAAACAAAAAAAAAAGTCATCCAGCCAGCCACCTTGAAAAAGGATGATAATTAGTGGAAATCGAGAGAGAGGAATACAAAACAAATCCGCCGCATGACGCGAACGCTTTATTCCTCTTGAAAAAGGTCTTGACCCCGAACGTCTGCTGTGAATCTGTTAAACTCTTTTGTTATTTTACCTCTTCGTGACCGAGTCTCTGAGTTCAACTTGCGACATTTTTAATCCTCCAATTTAATTCCGAAATCTGCTTGCGAGCAGACCTCTCATCCTCTTACACTCTCTCCTCTCTTCTCCTCTCATCTTCACTTCTTCTCCTTTTACTACTTTTGAAAAAGTAAAAAAAAACGTTCGAGAGGGCGAAATTTGAGAAAGGATAACGCAATTTTATTACTCTCTTCAAAGGGGTTGTCTGATTTCAGGGTAGCTAAGACTGTCGATTATCATCCCTCCACCTTACCACCTCGATTCTTTTGACTTTTCTCTTTTTTTTTATTAGATAAACCTGCCGTGACCCATCCCAAACAGACATCTCTGCAGGAAAGGAAAAGGATGTTACCCCGGATACGCTGGTATGACTTTCTCCTTCACCTCCGCCTCCGCTTCTTCCTCCTCCTTTCTCCTCCGTACCCTCTGGAGTAACATTTTGAAAGTCGCCGAGGTCTCCCAGTTCACGATTACGACCTTAATATCAAGGCGCGGCGGTCGTTTGCTTCATTTTGCTAAAACCCTAACACCTGATGATTCCTAAAAAGATTTTTTTATGGACGCCTTGAAACCATACCTCCTCCTCTCTTCCTCCCTCTTTATAGCTCTCTCTCCCCTCAAATCCTCAAACTCCACTCCCAAAACTCTCTCACACTTAAGTCGAATGACACAACAGCACTACTATCCTTTCATTCCCATCTTTCTGTCGTCATCGTCTTCCTCCCTCTCCATCCATTCATCCCAATTCATTTCCCTCTCACTTCCCACAAAGAAAAAAAACTTTCCAGCTTTAATTATTTTTCTCCAGTTCCTTTATCCAAACTGATTAGTTTCATTAGTTCAAAATTTTTCTGAAAACCGTTCGCACCCATTAGACCCAGATTTCTCCTCCTCCCTCCTCTCCAACCAGCCTCCTTCTTCCTTCTCTACTTCAGAACGAACTCATACGTAATAAATCCTCAAGTGAATTACGTTTACTCGCATAAACATTTCCATCCGCCATTTTCCTTTTCCTTTTTTTTTATTCACACATAATTTTTATGTATTTATGTATTTTCTTAATAAAAATGAACGACTCAACGGTTGAACGACTAAATTATTCATTTCGCCGCAAGAAAAATTTAAAACAGAACAAACAAAAATTCCACTGACAGGAATATAACTCCGCAGAAATTTTTTGTTTGCTTAAACCGGGGGTTGATAAAGACCTCTAAGGGATGAACCCTTGCCCGGGAGAAGGGTGTTAAACCAAAAGTAATAGTCAAACGAACACTTGTCGTCGACTGTTTTTTTTTACTCCTTGCGGTGACAGGTTTTGTCTTCATAGAGTACTCCATGAACTATACTCTGTGACTATATACACTTTCACAATGCCTAACTTGGGTGCATAAAAAGATTTTAGAGCACCTAGAGAAAGAAACAATTTGAGGGTAGAGGGGTTGGCTAATTTTAGCAACCCAAACTTTCCCCCTTACAAGGGGGTGAAATTGGTTTAACCCTAAGAAAATAACCCAGACGGCTATCTCTCACTCGGGGTAGGGAAATCTGTTCCTATTTCATTAAAACTGTCGTCCAAAATCGGAAATACTACCCCCAATCTCTTCTGGAATCTCTCTTCTTTTCCCTTCCTCACTCTACCCATGCTCTTCGTGATTGTAGGCCACTATATCATGCAGAGACATTTAACTATATAGCCTCTAGATATAAGTCTGTATATCGTGCATATACAGAGTAGATAAAAACTACTACTACTACTACACAGTATATTCATTGCCTACATCTTTAAATGTAGGTAGTCAAACTGAATTTCTTTATGACATTGACGTAGACCTTGCTGCTATAACCCAACCCTACGTGTTGAACTCCTAACTATTCAGAGCTCCTGCAGGGTGTAAAACAGCGGTGTCTAAAGACACAACCTGACATACAACTCACATCTATAGTCTGACTGAGTTACTGTCGAGGACATTAACATTGCGGGAATTTGCTGTAATGAATTGATCACTAGCCTCTGCCTACCTACTATGTCTACATGAGCGTATACACTATATATACCCCAGTGGTATAAATAGAATTTTTGGGCCTGTAAGCAAACATGATCGGAAGCCCTTTAATAATGTGAGTAGTGTAGTAGTCTAGTATTACAGTGTGTAAGAGTACAGGCGGGTTTATATAGATATATACTATAGACATATAGTTTCTATAGTCTAGTAGAGGGTCATATATCTCTATACTCTCTATAATTCACTTTCCTTTCTTTCCTCTCTTTTGTGATTCACTTATTCACTCTCATTCCTCCTCTCTTTTGCTATACTCTCTCATTACAGCCTCTCTCTCTCTATTTCCCTTTTACTATTTCTCGTCAGGCCATCAAAAAGGCTTTTCTCACAAACTCGAGATAAAAGCAAATTGTCAGCTCTTTCATCCAACAAGATACAAACAAAACCTTTTTACTTCCCCTCAGCAAGGCAATCATAAAAAGAAAGAAATTCATTCCATCTTTGAAAGCAATAAAATCCCCCAAACACACACACAACCCAACACAAAAAAGAAAATCTTTTCGTATTCGTCACGTGTTTCTAAAGTTAACACGTGACAATATGAAGAACTTCCATTAAGAAACCAAGGTGGTTATGGCAGAAAAAACTGTCAACAACGAGAGTGGAATCCGGCAATTACCTCCTCCTCTTCCCATACATCTCTTCACGAACCTACGTGCAAATCGGTGTCTCAGATTTACTTCCACGTGGGATTTTCACTTCTTCCACGTTTCATTCCTCCATTTCCTCATCTCTACCGAACTCCCCCTCCCCCCAAATCCAGACTTATCTTAATCCCTTCGACCGAGGACTTTGTCACCTCGAATAACCTTTCAAGGTGATCACCGGAAGGCGTTGAGATTCTTTCCAACAAAGAGACGCCTTTGAATTGTTCTTCCTTGCCTCCGTTACCCCTTCCTCTAAAGAAAATATCAAAGTTCAGAGAAGAAAGAGAAAAATTTCATTTGGAATTTTGGAGACGGGGGGCCCCCCTTAAAAAATCGAGGCACGCCCTACGGCACCTTCTAAGTGTGCTAATGATTTGACACCAGCCATGCCTCCTTAAAAACTGTTTGTGTACCTAATTAGTTGGTTTTCTTTTTAGGGCCCCAGGTGGTTTTTACTCTTTTTTTTATGATCTGGAAGATCTTTTATTTGAGATAGATACCCCCCTCCTTCGAGACAACTAGGACATAAAAACTCCGAACGGTTTCCTCCGTCGAGACGTTTGAAACTTTCACTTCCCTTTTTGAAACGGCTTCTAACCTAAAATAAATTCCAATACCATAAGCTAAGCATCCTTAAACCAATCCCACTCCCAAACTCTCTGAGTTTCTTATCTGAATTTGGGTTTTTGCGTTAACCTTACTGTCTCTCATCTCATCTTCTTCTTCCCTTCTTCACAGAGATCTCCCCGGATACTCTCACCCGAGAAACAGCATTTCGACTGGCGTCACTCACTGCCAACACCCTCACCGTCTCAATCTTTTGGACTTCCTCTTTGATTCTATCTAATCTTGGTGTGTTGAGTTTGAGAGGCTGAAATCTATGGTTACTTCATCCAAAGTCAGGACGATCAGTTGGGTTTAGTTAGCCCCGTCAGTGGCGGAATAAGGCTTTGCGCTCTCAATCAGAAAAACAATCAAATTCTGTTCTAACATCCCGTTCCGAAATTGTTGAAAGACCGAACTCAGAAAGATTCAAACTCGCGCCTAAACATACGATTGACCTCTCTGCAAAACTCCTGACTTGGCCATTCTGAAAAGAAAAACCTTTCTAGACGAAAACCAGAAAAAAAAATTACTTCCCCTTCGACGATTTCCTTTCACCGACATAAAATATTAAGAGAACGGTTTTCGAACTAGCACGCCCTGACCCGAGGGAGGAAACCTAAGTTCGACCAAGTCGTGTATACGACCCGCGGCCTAAAACCTCTCTTCCTACATTAAACACCCCTAAACGGTGAGAGAATTAAGAAGACCGAGTTACTTCGAGCTCGTGTAACGACCGTTCGAGTGTTTTTAACAATGACGAACGTCTGGGGGGAGGAAAAACCTCCATTATCACGGGTTGGATTGGGTGAGGTTAGGATCCCGTTCGGGAGGAGGGTGCGGAGAAGGTTGAAATGACGCAGCGACATGACTAACTTCAACAGGGAATTCATTCAAATTCCCTTCCTTTTTTGGGGCCGCTTCCGGTTCTTTTATTTTGTTTCCTATTTCTCTTCCGGTGAACGCGATACCCCGAACGCCATACTCTCTCTCTCACCCTCATCCCCTTCAGGAACAGGTGAATTCCATTCACAGCCCCCAACAGGTGCTAAAACTCAATTCCAAAAAGGATTTCAGGTGGGAGAGTGTTTGGGAAGAAGGTCGAGACGACCAACAACGAGAATGGACAAACGATGACTCATCGCCGATTATCTAACATTATCACCTCCGAGAGCCGAAAGAAGCGATTATGGCACGCGAAGAATGGCCTCCCTGTTACGCTTCCCTTCCAGCCCATCACTCTCGAAACCTAAAATCGAATTTGTGAAGGAAGGTTATGGCGAAACACTTTTGTTCTCCTTCTCATCCTCCTCCTCCTTCACCTAGGTACTGTCAACGGTCCAGTGGTCTTCAAGGTCGCGTAGATGGTCCTGTTATTATGCTAAGTGTAGTTGAGTCTTTTTATTATTTTCGGGAAGGTCATAATAATGACTGGCAATTATTTTTGGATTATGCATCGAAAGATTTATCTTCGGATGCTCATTATGAGAACTATTATGGACACACAAAAAAAGTCAAGATGGCTGTACAAAAATTGTTGACCTTGACCTTGATTTCCGAATTGAAGTGCAAGAGATTCGGACGAATTAATTTTTTTCCTTTTTTTGTTTGTGGGCTTGTCTTTGTTTGTACTTGAAACAAGAGTAAGAAGACTCGTTTGAAGACTGTAGTTAGGTTTGGAACGAGTCGGGCCTGGCATCCTCATCGGAGACACACACGCACGATTTTGGGATTCGAGTCAGACAATCCTCCTCCTACTTAACAATCGCTTTGACTGCCAACTGTTTCTCTCAAACCTACTTCCCAGAGTTATGTTATGTCATTTCAAGACAGAGATCCAACTACTTGCGAACTCCTAGAAGAAAGTTCGTGCTCCGTAACAAACATTGAACGCTGTACCAACGACGTACTGTCCCATACCATTGACGTAGGCGCCCAACTGAAATCCGTTCGTTCAAATTCTCAACCCAAAATCTTCACAAACCTTCTGCTGAGCCTAACAGTCCAAACCACCACCACCACCACCCTCTTCCTTCTCTCCTCTCTCAATCCAACATTTTCCGGGTCGTAAATTTTGTGGTTCTATCCACCATTTTAATACCCGCACTTGAGATTAGCCTAGAGGTCACAAGTCCGATAAACTTTTGCTTTCCTCATAACAATACGTCATCGAGACAGCAGTCTGTTGGTGACTCTTTCCCAGACTAATACCAAACAAACTTCCTCCCAGTTCAAAATTTCTTAACCCGCAAGACTCTTCTACTTCTCCTCACACAACCATAAACGCCGTTCGCTCTCAAACTCTCCTCCTGGATCAAACACAAAACTTAAACACCGAGAAATGAACAGAAGAAAAACACAAAACTAGACAGATCGGGTTTCTTAATTGGACCCGAATTTGGGTCGTTTCCACTAATGACCGTTAATTAGGTTTATTTATAGCGACGTCTTTTTTCCATGAAAGAAACGACGTTCGCGTCGACTATTTACAATTTTGTTTAATCATTAGCCACGATTAACCATCCGTTCCGAAAACAGTTCGATGGACACTTTTAACCCAGGAATGACCAACCGGAATGATCTTGCGACTCACTTTGGAAATGAATCCTAACTTCAGAACTCCATATAATAAATTCCAACACCCAATTTAACCCTTGGCCCTTTAAGGGGAGAATAGTAAGCAAACATTCACCCCGAACTGTATATAAATACATATATCCTCCGTATTAGGCTTATACTCACTATATACAGTTTATAGTCTAGTGAAAAATTGAAAAAAAAAGTTATTATCGTCTTACATGCACTAGTATTCTTACACGTAAACACTGAGAATATAATAAGAATGATCCTCAACACATATACTATAGATATTTATGACTAGAAAAATAAAATTTATAAATATAAATAAAATAAAAATTAAATCGCTAAACCTCAAAGCATTTTTTTTGAGCGAACGAACCAACAACTACCGTCTTTGTCCAACACAATAATGAAGCCCCTACTTCTAACATAAAATTATAACACTCAAACATGATATTATAAAATTATAACAATTGCCGAAACAACCGCGAGTGAATAACCTGATTATTATTCCTTTTTTGAATATAAAATTAAAACGCAAAAGATTGTGCGTTATTTTTGAAATAAGATCCCCGGCAAAGTGTGCAATATTTATGAAAATCAAACAGTTCAAATTCGTCTTTATTCCCAACGAACACGATTTCTCATTTTTAAAAAAATGGCGTCAAAAGTGAGATTCGATTGAAACGCTGGGTTCATCACTACTCAAATATAGTCACTACAATGGTCATTACAAATAATTATACTTTGTATAAGTATAATGGATCAGAAAAACGGTTAAGGAAAGTCGAAGTAAACCCCCCGGAATACGTAAAGTTTGAGTCACGTATAGGAGAACAGAATTTGGAAGCCTTATACGTCTACTGAGTTTTATATACATACAAATATAAATATACGGTCGACCATTTCCATTTTAGTCGAACTCCCAAATTACGACTCCTAACCAAAACCACTCACCCACTCCCCAACAGTTTATTTATACAAAACGACTTACCTTAATATGATACGAGTTCAACTTGTGCCTGGGCAAGAGGTTAAAGCTGCTGAAATCCTGACGTCGCGAGAACATTCCATTCCCAGCTGAACCATTCCTACAAACAAACAAAAAAAAACCAAAATCAAAACAGGATCCGACAAAGCAACCCCGAAGACACCCAACCCAAAAGGGTAGACAACACAAACCGGAGGCTTCCGGTCGGCAAGGATAACGGTCCCACATACGCATGTCGCTCTCCCCATATGGAACACCCGCCTTGTTTACTCACATGGATGAGATCAATGCCAAGGGTTGACCTCATTCTAACAACGTCGAGTGGGAGACCCACGATGAATAAAATTATCAACGCCAAATAGAGTCGGACAGAGAGAGACATATATAGGTCATCCGACCGAAACCAGTAAGAGAGAGAGACAGAAAACAGAAAACAAAAAAAAATTGCGCAGTTGTGAAACTCCCGCATACCTAAAACCAAACCAAACCAAAACAATGACCAATCAACCTCCTCCATGGGTGCCTGACTAGACTTCCTTCCGTTATCTATCTACCTGAGCCTTCACTTTAGCATTCAGGTCCCCCATCTGCCTTGTTTCTCCTGTTTTTTTCCGCCATTTTTTTTTATTGCGCCACCTTTTGCTTTTGTTTTCGTTTCTTTTTAATAGTCTTCCGCGCAATTTCAAGGACACCTTCAATATCTTTTCAGATAATTTATCCATTTATTCAACACCCAAATGTTTTTTCCGTTTCTTTTACAATTTTTCCCTTTTTCACCTTTATTTATCACCAAGGGAATTCCACTTCATTAACTGAAGGAAAAACAGGTTTCTCGGGATGACTCCCCAGACGAGAGGTAGATAATTTGATCAGAGCATCATCATCTAAATTAGATCCGGAGACCGAGATCAATGGATAACCCACTGAGGATTTCAAAAACCGACATCTCTATCTACCTGGAAGCTTCCTCTTTCGGACTCTCTTCCATACTCGTTTCTTCAATCTTTATCTCCTTCATCTTAGAGGGGGTGCTGCCCACGACATTCTCTCCTTCTCCAAAACTTGATTCCTCTAACATCTCTTTGGAGGTAGGTTTTGACCTTGTTTCTAACCCATCCCCGTCGTGTCGACCATGTTTCATCTCTAAAACGAGAGCAAGCTAGGTTTGACACACTCACGACCGATTTGAACATGTTTTGGAAGGTGCCATGTGGTCTCTGGAACCCCCACAATCCACTTCGTCAACGTTTCCCACGTAGCACTAATCAAAAATTTTTATTCGAAGAAGAATCATAAAAGATTCAGAGAGAGGGAGTAAACGCCCATCTTTCCATTCCACTTTTGACACCCCTGACCAATAAATAAATAATAAAAAAGCGATCGTGGAGGATGTTCGTCACGACCTTGACAAGTTCGGACATTTTTTTTATCTGACAGCTAAATACTAAAATATTTTTATTGAATTATTAACCGAAGGTTAGTCGTGCGTGAACATTTTTTGGTGAAACGAACGACCCCATCCGATAGTATCCCACAGACGTCATAGAAAAGATGTGATAAAGAGAGAGAGAGAGAGAGAGAAGGAAGGAAGGAAAAGGTCAAAAAGGTTTCCTTGCAAACTCGACGACCCAGAACCGAGCAGATTCGCAAAAACAGTCACAAAACCGGTTCGAAACCAGTTTCCCGACAATCGCCTTCGTTTCGAATTTGGCTTAATCCACCCAGACCACCCCCTTCCACCCGCCCAAGCCAATCGACTTATTTCTTTCACTCTTCCACCTATGGCTGGTGTCACCGACGTGTCTGGATGATCCTTGTCCTCATTTTCCTATTTGGGAACCGGACAACTTCTTTAGTTTCTCCCGGACGATGCCCTCATGGCACCTCCTTCAGATTCCGACCTGTCGCCATTGACGGGAATTCGGAAAGGGCTCGAAATTCGGAAGCCATCATTCTCAAGCCTCCGACTGTCGCCATGATTAAACGTCACGGGAACCTGACAAAGGTACCCTAGGGTCGTTGTAATTTGATATTTTTAGGACCTGGGTAAAAGTAAATTTGAGAAGACAACAAGAAGAACGTCAAGGTTGTTGAGAACATGCATTCATGTCCCTACACTTCCCCCCCGCTCCTTCCACCCCTTGCACCTCGTCCTAATCCCATAGCTTGGGAGACCTCATTTTGAGATCTTCGATCGCCGATTCCATTTTCGATCAAGGTCCAGTCCTCCCTTCTCTTTCATCTTCTGATCTTCATCCGTTTTGGCATCGACAGCTACTGTTCACTTCCACCACTATCCTCTCTCTCTCTTTGTCTTCTCTCTTTGCTTCTGCTCTTATTCACTCTCCGTATTCCTTTTATTTACAATTCCTTTCCCATTCTTTCTTTTCCTTTGTGTATTCCTGTGTTTAGTCTCTCTCTTCCTCTGTACTCCTTCTGTGCATGCCTCTCCTTTTCTTTCACTTGCTCTTGTTTTTTCATTGCCTCTTCTCCTTCTTTCTCTCTCATTCCCTCTTTCATTCTCATTCTACCTTTCTACTTTTATCCCCCTCTCTGTCTCTCTTCCTTCTTCCTCTTGGCATCCTAAACTCTATCCCAGATTAAGTTCGAAATCGATCTTCTTTCATTTCTTTCACTCTTGGATACACTAAAACGTCTACTGTTTGTGTCACTCCCTCCCTTTCCACTCCCCCAGAATACTCTTCTTTTTCCGGATGATTTTTCAGACTAACTCCTCACCGCCTCCTCTCCTCGTCACGTTTCAATACCCACACACAACCAAAACAAAAAGAACGACTTCCTCCATTAACAAAGAGAAAGTATTCCCGTGTCATCATCACACTTCCAGAGGAAAAACCTGTTTCTTCCTCTTCCCACCTCATCCCACCCAGTCCACCACCTCTCACCTCACCTCACCGCCAGCTCGACTTTTATTCAAGACACCAAAAAAAAACGAGCAAAAGTTTAAATATCCTAAATTTATAGATCAGGTTTTCTCTACCAAATATTCTTCCCTCCGTTATCCTCCTCCTCCTTCCCTGAAAGATGGTGCACAACACCACAACAACCGTCTCTGATAAACAGTCCAAATCCACGGTTCATCTTAGAAAGGATGGGATTATAGCAAATACGCCCAAAGGGCTTAAAAAATTTTATTACAAAACCCGAAACGGAGGAGTCGGGAAAGAAGCGAGAAAGAGAGAGAGAGAGAGAAGAGAACAAGCGATAGATGGAAAGAGAGAGAGAAAGACAAACAAATCTTTAAACTTTTCGACTCCGTCATAAGCTAAACGTGAGAGCGAGACCACGAGAAGAAAAAAAAAGTTTTGTTTCTTCATTTTTTTTAGATTGCATAGTTCAAAAACGAGAAGAAAAAAAAGGAGTTATGTCATTTTCGATAACGTAAACGCGATCCTCGTCCACGTAAGCTAAACGTCAACGTTTCAGGTTTGTTTACGTTTTCTTTCTTCTCTCTCCTTTTTTCCCTCGGAGTTATTTTTAGTTAGTTGATTTTCAAGGTCAGCCATCTTCTAAGAGCATTTTGACCAAAATGTGAGGATTGGACCCGCTCCTCGTGACTTTTTTTTTCTTTTAAACAATTCGCCTTTTTATAAATTTCCTCCTCTTATACTTGTTGATTGAAGTTCCGCACCGTTTCCTCCAAACCGGTGCTTTCGTCCTCTCCCACATCCCCCACCAAACTATCCTTTCTCCGAAAAAAGCGACAACCGGAAGTGAGACAGCAACCCGAACCTTTACTCCGGGAAAGTATAGATAAAAGGAAACACCAAACTGCATCCCTCAATTCTTAAAACAAGTTACAAATAGAAAGTATAAATACAGGGTAACCATACTGAAATATATTCCAACGAACCTATGCTTTTTTTTCCCAAAAATCGACAACCGGAAGTGAAAAACATCCGAACCTTTACAACTGAGAAGTATAAAAGAATCGTGAATAAATAAAACCATACTCAACTGCAGCCCAAACTCCTACATTACTCTGTGAAAGTATAAGTTAAGAAAAAGCACATCTCTACCAAGCTATCCTTTCTAAGGAAAAACGACAACCGGAAGTAAAAAGTAAAACATATGCGAACCCCAGCTGTGAGAGTGTATAAATTAAAAAAATCTTTATTCTAAGAAGTATAAATAAGGGAAAGCATACAGAATGATGCCCTTACCAAACTGCACTCACTATGGGAAAGTGAAAAACTAGAAGTGAGAGAGTAACCCGAACCTTTACTCCGGAAAAGTATAAGGAAATATAAGGAAACATCGAACTACACACCTCGATCTTTATAACGAAAGGTTATAAACAGAAAGTATAAATACAAGGTGACTATACTGATATATATTCGTACTAACTTGTCCTCTCCAGAAAATCGACAACCGGAAGTGAGAGAAATCCGAACATTTACTCAAGAAAGTGAAAAGGGAATCGTGAATAAATAAAACCATACTGAACTTCAGCCTAAAAACCTAATTCTGGGAAAGTATAAGTAGACAGTGTAAGTTAAGAAAACGCACACCACTGCCAAACTAACCATTCTAATGAAAAATGACAACCGAAAACAAAACTAATCCTAATCTTTGCTTTGAGAGTGTATAAATACAAAGTATAAATTAAAAACCCTGTAAGAAGTATACATTTACAAAAACGCTTTCAGGTCTTTGTTCACACTTTTCAATCTTTGAGACACGTTCTACAGACTTATATGAAGACTTCTAAGAAGTATTTATAAGGAAAAGCATACTGAATGGCACCCCTATCAAATTATACTCACTTACACTCACTCAAACTATACCCTGGCGTAGAACCGGAAATGAAAAGATATCTGAAATACTGAGCTCCACAAAGTTGTCTCTTCTAAAAAAAAACCTACAACCGGAAGTGAAAGACTTCCAAACTTTTACTCTGAAAAGTATAATTATATAACAAATAAGAATAAATATACTGAATTGTATCCCACAACCAGTAGAAACAGGAAATACGAACAATAGAAACATACATAAATATATAAATAAGATAAGTGAACAAAGCTCGGCAGTCCTAGCTTTCTCTTTTCCATCAGATTAAAGGTTGGAACCTTTCTCTCACTTCCGGTTTTCGATTTCCCAGATGAGAGGCTGGTATATGGTATAAATGCAATTCAATGTTTCCCTTTTTTGGAAGACATTTGTTTGGTGTTTTCGAACCAACAACAAACACCTCCGGAAGGGTGGAGGGGCAAGGTAGGAAAATGACATCGTAACCCCCCTGACTCCGGCCCTGTTCTCTAAACTAATAAATAAAGAATCGAATTACGGAGCACGAACCCCTCGGCTAGTAGTAAATACTCGAGTTGTTGCTTTTCACTCGAATCAGCAAAATCCGAGGATCGTTTAGCTCTTGCCATGCCCGTCTGGCACGTTTCCTCTTCCTTTCCTCTCTTCTGACTTCTTCCTTCCTCTTTTGTCCGAACCCTTTTCCTCTTATTAGCCTTCTTCAATTTCTTCATCTCGTCAATTAATAACACTATTGAAAAAGCTCTTGTTGTGACACCCCCTTCCAGACGACACAGCCACCACTTGTTACTACGCCTCTTCATTATTGTTTGACTCTCATCTCCCATCTCCCTACAACTTGTAACAACAGTACACGAAAATGTCCTGAAGTTCCATATGTACACATCAGGAAGCGAAGGAGATGGAAGTGTTGTTCTCCTTTTTCTGATTCCCAAGCTTAGGTGTTCACATCTTGTTTGTTAAAATATCAGCCAACGTTTCCTATTTCTCGTTCTAAATTTATATCTCTCTCTTTCTGTCTAGCTATCTATCTGACTCTGTCTCTCTCTGCTTTTCTTTTCTTTTACTATTCTCTTTCTGCTTTTCCCTCCCATTCTCTTTTGTGACCTCTCTCTCTCTCTGTACATTTTTATGGTCCTTCCTCTTTACCCCCATCTATCATCATCTTGTTCTAATGCCAATATAAAATTCTAAAGACAAAACTCCAACATCACTACAACACCAAAAAGAAGAAAATCAACGAAAGAATCAGGTTCATTTCCCAGCAGCATGCCTACATATAAACTCAAACCTCTAAACACAACACCAAACACCTAATCAAACCGAGAACTTAAGACCCGCCACGATATTCCTCACCTATCACGCCAAATTCGAATCATTTCCCAATCTCTCATCAAAACTCTTGACCTCTCACCTTTCCCAATCAAAACATAACACCAATTGACGAACACCTGATGAGTAAAAATGGCGACTAAAACATATTTACGAATTGCGTAGAAATTCCAAACCTAAACGCAATTTCTCTTTCCCACCTCCACCGCCTCCTCCTCCTCCACCCCAAAACAACAAAAACCACCAAAAACATAAAGGCTGTGGCTAAAAGCTTTCTGTTCATTACTCACACGTTCGCATACACCCCCACCCTTGACAAAAGCTCCCAAAGCGACCGATTAAACGAAATTAAACAGGCCAAGCCTACCCAAATTTCCTCTCCAAAAAAAAAATTTGTGACCCGTTCGAGAAGCCGCCATTTTCCTTGTTTTCTTTTATTGCCAAAAAAATATTTTACGACCAATTAATAAAACAATATTTATACTAATATAAACTTTTTATACCTAATTTTGTTTATATTCTTAAATTTTCACATTCATTCAAGATCGTTTTGTTCCCTCCTCCCGAAATTCCACTTCTTCTCCTCTCCTTCCCCTGACTTCCTTGACCTTCTTCCTCTCTCTTTCTCCTCTACCTCTTTCATGACACCTCTCCCAACTTACACTTTCCAGAATAAATTTAAAATCATTTATTTTATTACACCCAAGTTATTTCAAAGTCATAAAAATGTAATAAAATTTTTTTATATAAATAAAATTAATTTATTAACTTTTGAGTGGGTGCGAGAAAGCTCAACCCCCTTCATCCCTCCGCCAGGGTAAAGCTAAATCCCTTCCCACCCCCAAAATAATAGAGAGAAACTTTCAAATTTGTTCTAAAGCCAAAAACAAACTAAAAAGTAGAACGAATGGATGGAGTGTAAGGTAGAGAGATTTCCTCCTCCCGTCGTGGACCCCCCCTGCCCCCCCAAGAAGAATGTTTGAAACCTGAAAGACCTTAAAACGTCGAATGCAACACCGTCGAGAAAGAAATGGTGCCACACGGAAACCGGAGAACCTGATTGGTCGGCCACTTTGCACACACCCAACACACATTTGGTAAACACCGTGGGTATGCAGCATTCACACAACACGCACTGGGCCTAAGAGACGGACGGACGTCTCCCTCCCTCCCTCCCCATCTCCGAACGCAGGTCCCACCGCCGAAATGAAACGATTCAGAAGGGCCGATGTACCTAGATGTCCTATTGCGAAACGAACCTGGGTTCCCCTAATCGGTAGACGAACAAAAAACAAACAATTAGACCCGCGATGGTATCATTCTTGAGCGAAAACTCGAGAATAATTTGACAAACCGAACGTTCGAGAGCGAACGTGGTATCACATCCCACGGCAACTTGTGGGGGGAATCATCAACAAACCGAAGACAGCTGTAGCGGCCTACGTGTCACGTCCTCGGACAATCCGATTACGATCACAACTCATCCGAACGTCCCAATCAACCTTCTCCTCCTTAATCCGTTCGGATTTCTTTATTCACCTGAGCGATTCTCTCCCATTTTGGACATTCCGCATTCATCACTTCTTTTTCTTCTTCCTCCTCGTCATCGCCACCGTATGTCTCGTTCTCATGACAATCAAACTTTCCTTGAGTCGTCATCTTGACATCTCTCTCCTCCTCATTTCCATCATCATGTCTGGCTTAGAGCCAAAGTCTACTCGGCGAGACTGATATTTCCAGCGGAAATGTTTTCATTATGACCTTATTCTAATATCCTTTCCTCTCTGTCTGTCTGTCTTAGTCTCTCCCTCTCTGTCCTCCCGTTCTGGCTGTCTTTCCCTCTTCATACCCCTAATTACAGTCACTCCCATTTTCATTAACTTACTCGAACAATTGAAGAAAACTATAAAAGCAAAAATCAAGCAAGAAGCTTTAACTTTGCCTAATCAAAAGATAAAACCCACCCGGGGGGGTAGAAAGAGAGAGAGCGAACGGGAAAAAAGCAACAAGACCGGAAGAAAAGAAAATTTAATCAAACAATTTAGCCTATTTTCATTCGGCTGAACCCATCCAAAACTAAAAAGAGACTCAGTAATGATGAAATAAGAACACAGAACGGGAGGCGGAGAAACGAACAGGCGAACGGGTGTGGGGGAGAAGAAACAAAAGCGAGAAAAGGAAATCAAATTATCCGGAAGTTCTGAAAAACGGGGAAACGACTCCTCCGAAACCGAGTTCAAGTACACATACAAAAGAACGCCGCGTTCGCGCCCCAGGCAAAAATTTTCCGTTAACGGCGCCAAAAACCGCCTTCGCGAAACCGAACCGAACGAACGCTTCCGCGTTTCGGAACCGCAAAAAAAAAATTTTGAACCCGGTCCAACATCCAAGGTGTGATTCCCGGTGAGTTTCTTTCTGATTCTATCCGAAAACCCGGTTCTGGGAGTTTTTCGGTTTCACGTTGGTCCTCTTCTTTGTCCTCGGGGTCAACGAAACCGAAAACCGATTTTCGCGTCCCCCGCACCGCCCTCCCCCTCTCTCCCCTGAATTTGCCAGTTTTCTTTAACTTTTTTTAAAAATTCAAATAAAAAAATTTCTGCGTGACGACATGCGTGTGCAATTTCCCTTTCGAACGCTTTCCACTTCCCGAACGCATTCCTCACTGTCTCTAACGACCCAAAAAAAATTTTTTTTTCTTCTTTTAATTTTAATTTCTAACCGAAAACACCCATAAAACTCTCAACCGGGCGACAAAATTATTCATTCGTCGAGACTCGAAATCGAACCGAACGGGGGCGAAAGGGAACAAACAAACAAAAAAAAACCGCGAACGTCAGCGATTCAAAAACCAACATTCAACCAACATCTCGGTCATCAAAAAAACGGTTTTAGAAGTGGTCCATAAACAAAAATAATTTTTAAAATTAATTTGGCGCCAAAAAGAATTCAATACGTTCGTCCCGGTTTGTTTAAAACTCTAAGCTGTATTCGTCCCTGACCGACTGTTTTGTTTTTCATTCCCGTTCCATTAATATTTATAATCTCCAGATTTCGCATTATGTACTCGTACGTATCCATAAAAGAATTTTTTTCTTCTTATGAGTTTGTAAACACTCCGCCGCCATCTTTGTTTTTTTCTCTCCTTTCTTCACGTTCGCTCTAAATACTCATTTCAGATTTCATTTGTCCCGTTCTGTTGACTGTGACGCGAGACCGAGTCCACGATTTGTTTTTGTTTTTGTTTGTCTTGTTTCTTTCCTCTCCGCGTGTTTCGCCGCGTGAAGCCATTTACGAGCTTTCCAAGCCTTTCGAACAAACAAAAAAATAACCGAAAGGAGTTCGTTCTCGGACCCAAGGAGAGAAGTGGGCGGGTGGGGTGGCACGGGGTCGAGCGGGGAGATGCCGACCCGAAAGAACTCGTTCGGAACCATTTTTGTCTGAATATGGTCGGCGAGGATGGAGGAGGCTGAGGAGACTTCCTACCGAATGAAGTTTCCTTATATAGAAATCCGTTTGGAATAGTCGGCCGCCATTTGATGCCCTCCCGGAGGTGTCCAGCATCTCTCCTCCTCCTCCTCCTCCTCTGATTCATGTCTGAAATCCTTTTTCTTCTACCTTGATTCCATGCTACTTCACCACAGAATCACCAAACGAACTTGTTCTGATTTCCTTCACATTCCCTTCGTCTTTCCGACTTTTGAGTCGATCCCACCCTGTCGTACATATGTCTCCGACTACTCACGGGCACTATCTTTGTTACTGAACCTTGTCAGGTAATAAATCAAATCAACTAGCGGTTTTGGCTTCTTCGTATCAGTTCTTTCACTTCTCACCAATCTCCGGTCCTGACTTTTGTTCAACCAAAGAAAAATCCACAAATAGACAAAAAGAGTCAAATATTTCCCCGAAATCAGCATCGTCATCGAGATAATTTCTTCCAAAAACTCAAACGACAAGCCCAAAACACCCCACCCTACCCCCAACTACCACATCATCTCCAATATGAGTGGAAACTAGAATCTACTAACATTGCAATTATTAGACTGGATATTAGATTACATGAGGAGAGCGAGAAAGAGAAGAGGAACAGAAGAAAACATATAGAGAGACAGGGGAAAAAGAAAAATAAACAGAGACAAAGGAAAATGAAAAGACAGTAACAGACAGAGTGAGAGGGAGAGAAATAGAATCTAAAATAAAAAGAGAAGGAAAAGGAGAAATAAACAGAAAGAGAAGTAGAAGGAAATAGAAAGCTAGACAGGAGGAAAAAGACAGAAATAAAAGAGAGAGAAAGAGAGAGAAAAGAAAGAAAAAGAAATAGAACCAGAAATAAAAGTAGAGTCAAACACTACCATTTTCATTTTATCAAAAACCGAGAGAGAGAGATCCTTTTAGGATAAACTGGAAGCAATAGGAACCCGGGTAAGGAGAACTGGGGCCACGAGGGGGGCAGTTTTAAACCAGCGCAAGGACGGTCACTACATAAACCAATAAAAATGTTTAAAAAATTTCGTTTTTTATTTGCCCTCACCGAGGAAGTTACGTCACTGTATTTAGGCGCGCACCAAAAAAAATTTATAGCATTCGAAACATCTCCTATACATAAAAACCACTTTAACCGACCGGTAATAATGATAATAATAATATAAAATATATTATAATGACAGCAGAGAATGAAAATCTCACCGCCCTTATTATCATCAAAACGTTATCATCAGTGAATCATCTACTCCATTATAATTAGCCGAACAACGTGTGAACGCCTGTAAATTCCTGTATACAGTAACAATCGATTCGAATTAACCACATAAATACCCAACACCATGGGTACAGTCCCGCCTGGTCGTCACCTAGTTTGGTTTACGACGTGAGTTAGGTCACCTTGGAGGTTTGGTTATCGAACTAACATGTAACACCACGAGGAGTAAGACACTAACCTAATAACAAGTAACATTTGTATCTACTCACCGAATTCGATCGGAGAAGAAATCGGTCTTCGATGTCTTCTTCTTCGTCAGCATTCCATTCGATCCAGAGCTGCTCATCCCCGAGTGAACAGGTGACACGCTCGTCTCCGAGGAGACAGGAGGACTAGCGGATCCGTTCGAGCTGCTCAGACTTCCTGTTCTTCCACGGCTGACATCCGTCGAGGACATCATACCAGGCTCCGAATTCTTATTTCCGTTGTTGCTGTTCGGATTCCCAGGATTGTGGGCGGACACCGCCAGACTCGGTCTCAGATTCTTGTTCTTGTTTCGCTTCTTCTTCTTGTTCTCAGCATTGTCCTCGAACCGTCGGTGATTGGCGTTCGACGGTGGGCTCCAATCCAGATCCTTTTTCAGGTGTCCCCGTCCGCATTTACATCCACACGCTTTGAACGCCAGATCGTAGCCTTTCTTCGTCCACAGATTCTGATGTCTCTGTCTCTCCGACCAGGACCTCGCACGTCCGCACGACTTCAGATAGATGAGAACGGCCTGTTCCCACGAATCGAAACACTCTCTGTGCATGTATTTCCCCATGGGACACTGTTCGTTGTTGCAAATCACCTTGACGACGTCGTGTAAGTCGTCCAAGTGTATCGTCGAATCCATTTCCAAACCGGAAACGGAACTTTCTCTCAGGCATTCGGTGGGACAGGCGCATTTCATGGCGTTCGCATTCGCGTGTTCGTTGTTCTCAGCGTCCAGAGCCAAATTATAACCGGGGATCTCGACATAGTTCCCGATGAAAACGCCGTTGCCGGCACCTTGGCCTTGACCTTGACCGTGGTTACCCCTACGCGGAGCCATAGTTTCCAACTTTTTCCTGTTCTTACTTCCTCACGCGACCAAAATCAAAAAACCGCACACAAACTGAGAAATCGGTCCCCCGATTTCGTAATAATAAAATTCTTATCTTGAATTTTCCGGAGAAGGAAAAAAAAACGATTTCAAGATCAAGAGCAGAAAGTCTGTCTGTCTCTCTCGCAAGAAAATCGTTAATCTCGCCCTACCACAAGGAAAACCATCTCCTCCGACGACTTTTCTTCTTTCTTTTCCTTTTTTCTCCTTCTAAAAGAAAAGAGGAAGACAAACCGAAACACAAACTAACTACATCTTCACCCTGACACACCGCATAAAAAAAATCTCTCCCAATCGTTTATCTTTAAATCAAAACGTCCAAAAATCCTTTAACGTTTGATAAAACCGATCACACAAAACTTCAGATTGTACTGTTGTCTAGTAGTTCTTCCTTCTTCCAGAACAAAATTATCATCTTATAACTACCAAAAGTATATACGTATCATCCACTTTGTACTCATGAATTAAGGCATAGGTTCTTGTTCAAAATAAAACCAAAAAAACCGGACAAAAAAAAACCAGGAAAAAAAAAGTTTCTGAAATGTTTAATATTTCAAAAACACTACAAACGAACCTAAAAGAAACCACAAACCGTTAAATCACCAAAACCTGAAAGAAACCTTCGGTGCATTCCTTACAGAAACACAACACTCACGACAGGATTTCGAAACCTTTAAGAAAATTGGACGGGAAACAAGAACAAAACCTGAAAATCCTGTTGTTGCCTAACCACAAAACCAACCCTCAAAGACCAAAAATATCACGCCTATGTTTCTCTTATGATTTAAATGATTATTTTGACACATATACCAAACAAAAAGTTTCTTCTCGATTTTAGTTTTAGGCCCCTTGCAATAAAAACCAAATTTATATATTTATTTATTTATTTCTACTCTGGACACCCTCTGGGATGTTTCCCAGATGTTTCCCTATCCACTTTATTTATGTATACTTAACAAATTTATTTATTTATTTTAGCTACCAACAAAAAATAGTTTTTGTTTAAATTTTAATTTCAGAGCTTCCATAAACACTAATTTTTGTATTTATTTATTTTTTTTAATTTTAATAATCTTTTTATGGATCCTTAAGAAAATTTATTTTAGCTAAGAGACGAAAAAAATTGTTTTCACTTAAATTTTACTGATAAGCACCTCTCTTTCTTGCCCCCTCCCTCGCCAAAAAACAATATTTTCGTGTTTTGTCTATTTATTTATTTATGCACTAAACCAGCCCTTTTTAATAATACTTAAGAAATTTATAAAAAAACAGAAAAATTTTTTCCCTATTTTGACGTTAAGCCACACGAAAACCCCAAATTTTTTGTATTTTATTTATTTATTTATTTTCTATGTTAACTAACATTTTTAATAAGTATTTACCAAATGTATGTATTTATTTATTATTTATTTACTTCAAACCAGTGATCCCCAAAGTGGTCTACCTGGGGTCTATGACAACCTATAAGTGGTCTGTCAGCCAAAAAACAGTTTAGGAGTCCACGATAGTGGATTTCAACATACAATGATAGCAACTTTTTACTTCAATTATACTATCTTATAATATAAATACCTAAACATTATTTATCAAGGTACTCAATGAGAAATTTACAAAAATCTGCATCAGGTATATAGTGGCTCTACCCACAGCTGAAAAAACCATGGAAAAACTACGACAAAAATTTAAACAAAATTTTACAGTAAGTTAGATGTTTCTGTCTTGTGATAAGAATAAATAAAAATTAAATATGACTATGCTATAGTATAAATCACTATAAATATACTTTTCGTTCAAGTTCTATCAATAAGCCTCCCCCAAAAACAAATTTCTCTTGTTGGTTAGCTATTTAACTTATTTATCTACTTTTCAGCTATCTTGCTTATTGATACTTAAAATAACTTAGTCAAAAAATTTATTAAGGTTTAAGAAGTAAATGTTAGCTTTCAATAGGTATGGCTACTTTTCAAATTTATTTATTTTAACTAAGAGACACCTAAAAAAATTTGGTTTAACTTATAAGCCCCTTCTGTCTCCCAAAAAAAGAAACAAAACAACTTACTCATGCTAGTTTATCTATTTATCTATCTGGTACTTATTAACTATTCCTATTTTAGCTAACTTGCTTATGATACTTGACAAATTTATTAATTTATAACCCAAAAAGAGAAATTTTTCCGATTCAAATTTTCAAATTTTTAATTTTCAAATTACTTATTTCAGTCAAAAAATAAAGTTAAAACTTTAAATTCAAAAATTCAAAGACTTCCACAAAGCCCCAAATTTTTTAAATTATCTGTTTCTTTATTTTCACCAACTTATTCATTAACACTCATCAAATTTATTTATTTATTTATTTAATTTATCGAACTACTGGAAAATTATTTTTCTGTAAGTTTTAAACCCCCCCCCAAAGAAAAACTTGTTCATCTTTATGTAATTAATTATTAATTAGTACTTCAACTAGGCTGTGTTATTAACATTTAAAAAAATTCTTGTTTGCTTATCAGTTAAAATAACGAAATTTGTTTGGTTTAAATTTTAAATTTGAATTCTCTCCTTCACAAAAAATCATTACCTGTGATTATTAATTTATTTTGCATTTTAATTGATTTATTTAAATACATAAAAATTTTATTTATGTATTCAAACTAACAGACAAAATTTTTTCCCTTTCAAATAGCCCACAGCCCACCAAATTTTTTTCACTCATTCACTTTCCATTTTTAAGTAACTTATTTGTTGATACTTAACAAATTTATTTATTTAAACTAACAGACCACAAATTTCCGTTTTCAATTTTAACAATCCGTTCCCCCGCCAAATTCAAAATTTAGTCAAACAAAATTCTTTTCCGGAGGGCATTTCATCATGTCCACGTAATTATTCTTTGCTGATAATTTTTACTTAAAATAATTAAACCATCCCCCCTCCAAATAAATAAATAAATAAATTTTGTAATTTAAAATCTCGTCCTACGATTTGGTTGCTGTTGGGCAAGAAACAAGTCAGAAACCGGCTTTATGAATTTTTTTCTTTCAAACAACTCTAAATTTATTATAAAGAATTTAAAAATACTTTTCTCATTTTAAAATAGTTTTCATTTTTATAAATTCCACCGCCTGTTCGAAAGGATGTTTCTTATTTTATGGGGGGGAGAGAGCATCAAAAACGTTCGAATTGAGAGGCCATTTTGTACCGGTTTTTAACCCAAAAATCGTTTAATTTTAAAAGGATACGTGATATTTATTTATTTAAAGATTTGAACTGATAATATGGATGGTGAGATGGGCATGACAACCAACCGCAGCCCCCCAAAAAGTAATTTTTGAAAAATTTAAAAGAAAACGAAAAATTTGTGTTTCGTTGAGGAATGCACTCGAAATCAAAATTCACTGACACACACACAAACCGAAATTATTTGATTAATAGTTGATGATTTTAAAAGTAAATTTTAAAACACAAACGTTTTGTTATAAAAAAGGAAAAACTTATAAAAAAATATTTTTGAACTGAACCAGAACAGAAAAGAAAACCGTCCGAAAACGAGAGACTTCCGACCTCGATCTCGTGACCAATTCAACTGAACTGAAAGGGAAATGCATGCGGCCGCCGTACACAACACGCTGCCGGCAAACTCGACTCGACTGCGCATGCTCGACGTACCTAAAACCCAGTCTTAAATGACTCTGCAAATCCTTTGTTTATCACACAATCCCTCACTCAACTAACGAGTCTTTTGGTCAGTTTTATTTTCTTTCCCGAGTTTTGTTTTTCTTCCATCTTCGTGGGTACGGGACAGGTTACACAAGGTATCGTTTCCCGAATTTCTTTTTAGTTTTTTTCACCTACTATCATTTCAAAAAAACCTGGCAGATATTTTTTTTTCTAGTTGATGAAAAGTTTTTCAAAATGGCGCACAGGTACGAACGTTAGCTGGTATTCCCCACAACTCTATTTCACACACCGCCCAGGTTATGAAATAATCAAAGCAATTAATTCTAATTATGTTTGTGTTGAGTGCATGAATAATGATTAATATGCATTCCGAATGAAGGTAGAGCCTTAGACGATGGGTTAGGTGTCTTTGGCACCAAGAATTTCGTCGGTTTGAAGCAGAGCTTCCTCTTTGGGCTGGTGCTAAACGTCTGTGAGATGTGTTTTAGGGTCTTGTGTTGTTGTGGATTGGTTATAACCCCCAAAAAGGTCAAAAGGTCAAGAATCCGATGTTACACTTTCAGCCTATTCACACAAAACTTCAAAAAACTTGTGTTGAGAGTTCAAATAAGTTCGAAGATAAGAGCTTTCTCCTTTGATACAGATTTTATAGCTTTGGGGGTGTGCTTCTGCTGTTGAGAGGAGTCATGTTTTTGTTTTCCTGCTTTGTACTTTGCCTTTTAGTATCTTATGTTGTTGTTGGTTGTGTTTATTAATCCTACACCAACCCACAAAAAGGTAAAAAGGTGAACAAACCCATGTCAACACACTGAAAGGAGTCTCGACTATACACCAAAACATTTTAACCTCAAACGAACCACAAGGGTTTATGCTGACTATCTATCAAATACGAGACTGACTATCAGTTTCTACTTTTAGGACCTCTTGGTTGTGTTTGTTACTCCTAAACCCCTCCAAAAATATAAAAAGATCAACAAACCCATGTCAGCACACTGAAACGAGTCTCGACGACAGACCAAAACACTTTCACCTCAAACAAACCCAAACACCTCAACTGTCTAACGCTGACTCAAAGTAGTTTTGGTGTATGTGTTTAACTGTCTTTCAATTTCTACTTTTAGAATCTTCTGCTGTTGTTGGCTGTCTTTGTTCCATTTACGCCACACACACGACACCTTAACACAACTGTCTACTCCAACACTTTTATCCCAAAACAAGGCCGCAAACTCTGTATACAGAACCCGAATCCATTATCACGAATTTCGAACGCTTTTACAGTCGGAATCAGCCAGGTTGAAACATCCGACGAGTTTCGGCCGTTCTATACAAGAATGAACTTGAAACGACCGGTTTGCAATTTCCGAAGGCCTGTGAAATTTAGCGAGAGGAAAATTGGTCACGCCTTTAAGAATTTCGACTCGTCCAAGACATTTTTCTTTCATTACATGATAATATTTCATGTTAATTAACATAAATACAGTATATAGTAACATAGTAACATCATAAAAAACTCATGAACATGACTTTTTTATCCTCTTCTTCTTCTTTTTGGGCTTTGCCTCCTTCCTTCCTCTTTTGGTCATGAGATTTCGTTAGTCGTAGTCCTAAATTATGTTGTTTTACTTGATCTCATACTCACTCGTTTTATACTCATAAACTGTACTAATCACAATTTCTAAATCCTAATTCCTTTGTCTAGAATAATACTGACAGCAAATGGGTGTCCAAATCTAATGGGAAGACAATCTGGGCCTAATCCGATCCCTGCAAGGGTGGTGTTGCATTCCAAGATGGATGATGGATTTTATGTTTATGAGTGTGCATTATTTATGAGGCAAATTCCTCAAAAAAGTGAGCTTCACGTATGAAAAACAAATCTTTTTAAAGGTGTGCAATATTTTTGAAATGCACTGCCCACAAAACTTTCATTATTTATGAAATCGGTTCCTCATAAAATCGTGCTGTATTTATAAAATGAGTTCATAAGTGTGCATTACTTATGAAATAAAGTGTTCGTACAATTTTGCAATATTTTCGAAACTGAGTTCATACAAAGTGTGCAGTATTTATGAAATGAATTCCAAAAATTAAACACAGATTTACACCGAAATTTGGAGATGGCGGGTCAGAAACCAAAATTAAACGCTTAACGTGGAGTCCTGTGAGAGCTTTAAAATTTTGGATGAGCTTCTGGTTTGAAATTTACGGTTCAAATTATCGAAGAAGTGTTTACTGGGTTGGCAACTAAGTGATTTCGGATTGGTGCATCCCCAAGAATTAACGAAATTCGCGATTAATTAGTTTTCAACCCAAAACAAGGTTGGTATGGTAAAGATGAAGACTAAGAATGTTAACAGCAGTCAAAGTAAACCCAAAAACACTCAAAATCCGAAGACAAAAGAATTTATAACTTACCTAAGTGACGAACCTTCAAAATGAGTCGAAGTTCTTCAAAACCGGAAATTCAGGTCTTGGAGAGTAGTTAGTCGCTTCGAGAAAAGCAGCTCCGGAATGATTGATAGAAGAACACTGACAAACAGCTATATTGTTACGATCCTGTGCGAGTTTGTTTATGTACATAAATGCACCTTATCGCCGGTGTTTGTTCGATGGAATCAAGGCCGGTTCCTGCAAACAACAAACATTTTTTTCTTAATAAATAAATCATCGAGTCGAAAGAGTAGCCAAACGAATTTTTGGGTGCCTGACAGGTTTTCAACGAGACGGCAAAGGTCAAAAGACTAAAACCAAACTCACCGAACCTTTTTCTTCCTCTCTAATTGACTGGTTCTGTGGTGGTTCTGGAATACCGCTGTTGAGCATGATTTTCTGGGATTTGTGTCGCCTGACTTCGTCATATTTGCTGTTGGGCTTATTCGGGAATTGTTGCAGGAAGTGGGTTCATGAAATGTGTGACGTCTGAGTGCTAACCAACCGAAGTATAGTTCTGTTCCTCGAAGTTTTGAACAGTCTGAAGGAAAAGTTAACACCAGAACCCAAAACCCATTGAAACTTCTTTCGAAGCCTCTCTCCTCCAACCTTCAAACCACCCTTTAGCTGGTACCTCTCTTCTGTTGGTGGAACCAAACCAGCCAAACCCTAGTTACATTCCTCGAAGTCTTCTTTGAACAGCTCAACAGATTCGAAGCCCTAAGAATTTAACACCTAAACCATAAACACCATTCAAACTTCTTTTACACCCTTTGTCACTTCTCCTCCAAGCCCACCGTTCCTCCCCGGAACTGGTATCTCTTTCGTTTTTTTGGTAGGACCCATGAATATTTTAAATAGACGGCATCCAAGGTCACCGATATTCTGCTTGAGCAACGTTGCATTTCGAATTATTTAAACAAAAGGCCCACTTTTTTGTTGTGAACGGTGAATTAATTTATAGTCCCTCCTTCCCTTCCTCCTCCTCTTCCTCTTTCCTTCTTCCTCCGCGTGCATCCTATTCATCGTGACTGGGTTTTAAAATGGACAATCCAATTAAAAAATTCGGTCAGGAATTCAACTTTTTTTTTTTCAGATAATTTAATTCTTTAGAGAAGGAAAACGAGGAACCTCATTTGGTTCACAACAATAACCACCGGAGAGAAATAAAAATAAAAACTTCAAAACAATTGAATGAATTACTAGATTAATTTAAATTTAAATTTAATTATCGAATTACTTCTCCCTCAGTCGTCTCTTACTCCATCTGCTGTTCGAATGAATTTTTGGAAAATTGGTAAATTGGTCTTCTTCTTCGAGTATGTAACTTTGTGTTTGGATTGGTCGTCCTGGTAGTATCTTTGTCCTTTTAAGTCCTCCAAGTCAGTGGTCCACAACACGTTTTCACCTCTTCAACACTTCTTGGTGTTCTTTTTTAAGGACTTGATGGGTTATCTTGTTGGTTAGTATTTCCTAGTTCATTGTGCTGCTTGAGGTGACGTTTTTAGCATTCCGTTCATAGATAATCGCACAAAATGGAGAAAACTACCCCCATTACAAAAATTCATCAGACGAGACAAGCGTTGGAAACCAATGATTCAGTCACGTATATACACGCAACGCCTAAGTATGATGGACTGGTAGATACCACTAGGTACGCAGACAACAGTAGAAAGAAAAAGAAAGTAGAAGAACAGTAGAAAGAAAGAGCCACTATAAAATGTTACTTGAAAAACCTGTCTTAAAAAGCTTTAAAAGAAAGATGAGGAAAGAGAAAGCGCTGAAGTAGATTCCTTTTGGGATCTGAAAATCATAAACAAATCCCACAGACGGAGTGCAAGAGTAAGAAAGAGAAGGCAGAAGCAGAAAGAAAACACAACAAAGAAAGGAAGTAAAAACAAGTAAAGTACAGAGAAAGAGAGTGTAAGCTAGAACAAAATGGAGAGAGAATATGCAGAAACCAAAGAAAGGAGAGCGAAAGAGACAGAAATAGAAACAAAATTACAAGGCAATAATACACAAAAAAGAGACAGAGAGTAGAAACTAGAAGAAATACAATGAAACAGAAACTGATAGAGAGAGAGAGAAACAAAAGTATAATATACACAACAAAGAGAGATAGAGAAAAAGTAAAAACGGAGATTAAGAGTAGAAACTAGAAGAAAATAGTGAGAGGAAAAGGTAGACAGTAAACAGACCCAAAACGTATGAGCAAGACCAACCCAAACCGGTCCATCTTAAGACATGTTTTTGTGGGTACACCCTCTCCTTCGAGAGAGAATCTCACACTATTCGTCAGCACCCTTCCATAATCTCTCCCATCATTACGAAACAAAAAACATAACCGAACGGACCAAGACAACATCCAAAAACGAGTGACGGAAGCGACAGACTAGCCCACAAGACAGGGAGTGTTGTCTGCAGACATAATAATCAACCCAATCGACCCTATTATGATAATGATCACTATAATTACCATCATGATTTCGGTCCTTGTTCCCAATTCCTCCAGGACGCAGTTTCCATTTCCTACCTTTTCCATTTACCATTCTTCGCCACCGCCTTCTCGTTTCATCTTTCCTCTCCCTTAAAATTAGACTCCCTCCTAATTTCTGATTCTCTTTGATGTCGTTCTCGCTCTCACTAATTAATAAGCACTAACTTGCTGAGAGTATATCTCTTCAAAAACAAATTTTCACATTTCACCACCTTTATACTGTTAATTATTTGACGAATTGAAACCTTTAATTAAATTTAAATTTAATTAGAAACCATAAAACAACACTCACACACTAAAAAAATTTTCAAAAAAAAATTTGTTCAGTCGTGTATGACTAATGAAGGTCACGAATCAAAGAGAAGAAATCACAGAGCGAAATGCCTTAAATACACAAAACAACGTCGTCCGCTACGCGAAACCATTTCTTCTGCTGCAAATTTCCCTCATCAGATAGCAGAAGACAACATATAAAAATGTCCGACTGTCAACAAAAACTATTGGTAGCCTTGACTATCATTTCAAGGATTCGGGTTTTGCATCCGGCCTGGCCTAAATTTTCGAGCCTGATTTCTGTCTTTGGAAACTTCACAAAAATTGCACACTTTCAAAAAGAACTATTTTTGTAAACAATGCACTTTGATTAATTTCATTTCATAAGTAATGCACACTATCACGAGAAATTCATTTCACAAATAGTGCTACAGCTTTGTAGGCAGTCTTTCAAAAATATTGCACACCTTTAAAAATTATTTTCATATTTAAAGCTCACTTTTATGAGGAATTCATTTCACAAATACTGCACACTTTGTATGAACTCAATTTCCAAAATATTTCACAATTTCACAAACACATATTTTCATAAGTAATGCACACTTCACTTTTACTGTAAGATTTTTACATATGCTCACTTTTGAATTCATACTGCACACTTTTTTTCATTTCGAAAATATTACAAAATTTTAGGAACACTTTATTTCATAAGTAATGCACACTTTTAAGATGAATCTATTTCATAATTACTGCACGCTTTTACGGGGAATCGAGTTCATAAATAATGAAAATTTTGTGGGCAGTGTATTTCAGAAATATTGCACACCTTTAAAAAGATTTGTATTTCATATATAAAGCTCAATTTTTTCAGGGATTTGGTTCATAAATACTGCACACATTCATAAAAATGACATTTCATAAATAATGCACACCTTCAAGAGGGCCTCATTTCATAAATAATGCACACTCATAAACACAAACCTTGTTTCCAGCAATGGGATACACTTTCCGATAGAGTTCAATTCATATTTAAATCATACGTCCATCAAAATTTCATTTCAAAAGTAATGCACACTATTGCCAATTTAACACACCACTATGAAGGATTTATTTCCGAAACTTTGGTACCTCCCAAATAAACTCCCTTCAGGGCTCACTACCCTGAAGTAAAATCGTGACAGGAGATTGTTCGTCAGCAGCCCAAGGGCGCACAATTCAAAATTCACGATTTCTACGTAACATACTTTTCGGAAAACTCAAAAACTACCCCAGGTGGTGACCTAAGGGTGAAAAACCGTTTTCACATTCGCATTCAGTGTTAGAGTTATCAAAATCCGAAATTTTATGTTAGTGACATGGTGGCAAACTTTCCAGAAGATTGATTCCCATCATTAACGCCGGTGTTTGGTTGATCGAAGACCTTCCAATCCACAAAGCATCTTGTTTATAGCTAACACCTAACTACAACAGTAAAATAGGACAACTGATGAATCAGCACTCGTGTTCTGTTTCTATTATAACTTATAAGAAAAATTTTGTTGCTGCTGAGGGGTTAGGACCCAGGTTAGGATCTAAGAACTACCCTTAACTCATCAGTAACACTAACTTAAGTTTTGACTAAACTCAGTGACAGAGTGGTGTTCTTCCAACAGCAGAATGCTATATACCAAAAAACAAGAGAGATTTGTATAATTGCATAGCTGATCTTACTTATCTGAGTCAAAATGGCTCTGCTGTGTCTAGAGACAGGTACAGATTGGTTCATTTGAGATATCATTTGAAAGTTTCATTTATGGTTTGCGTGGCCGTCAAAGAGGTTCTTAAAATTCCAGTAGCCTATACCAAATCAGCTTTAAAACTAGTTGAAGATAATCTGTCAGACTTTCTCATAAATTAAATCCAGAGAGAGAGAGATGGCGGTGGGATCCAAGGCGTAGAAATAAAAATGGCGTCGTCAGTACCATAATGGTCTACGAGGAAGGTAGAAGAAGAAGATGAGAGAGGAGACAACGACAACCTTTCATTCTTCTCAGCTTTGAACGGATTAAGCGATATCACGTGTGAGAGAGCACTTCACACAGTTGGCCAATTAGGTGGTGGAGCGTTTGATGTATGCCCTCATGCGTGAACTAATGGAAAACAATCACAAGTTACGAAACTATGGAAGTCGATAGAACAATGGAATGTAAACCAATCCAAGCCCTTAATTAAATCTCACTCAAGACAAGGGGTTGGGGGTGTAGAATTGTATATGGAATCTTATACAAAGACGTTCAAAACCTCTGGTCTGAACCCACCACTACCAGAAAACCAGAAACCTAAGAAAACTGGACTCCACTGTTGAATGAACGGTGCCAGAAGGAGAGAAGGTCGGGGGACTGGAGGAAACATTATTCTTATCGCGTCGTCCATATATGGTCATTCTTCCAATCCCATGTTTACCTTATCGAGGAGTTATCACTAACATTCTGAGATCGTTGACCTTCGTCCCCGAACGAGCGAATCTGTTTGGCATTAATCACCGATTCGCATAAGGCAAACATGTTTGTTTCTCCCTTCTACCTCCGATTCCTCTCTCTCCGCCTCCTCATCCTCAACCAGCTCCTTGGCTACACTTTCTCTTGTTACCTGAGTTACGTCACATGAAATTATTTATAACTTAGGAGCGTCTTAAACGAGCTTCAGACGAACGAGCGGACGGACGGTAACGTCACGCTTGTTAAAAAAGGTGTTCGAATGTAAGAACAGACTGGTGGTGATCACGTGACAGTGAAAAAATTAAATTTTCTGTTTCTATTTCCGGTTTTATTTGACTCCCCGGTAAAAATTTTTTTGTTGCTTAGTCTTTGGCGCAGTTACAAAGCGGATTTGGAACAGAAGCCAGTAACAGGCTTTGAGACTTTCTGAAAGAAAACCCGAAGTGAACTTCGCCACTTTGATATTTATATTATGCTAATTGAAATCGATATATGTAAACGATTCTTTCTTAGCTTATTATAATTATTGATTAATAATTAATTGATTAATAATCCGATCCGCCGGTCTTTGATTTACGCGAGTCTTGAGCCAGCTAGCTAAGAGTATAATCGTTTAATGAGAGAATGAATTTGATTATAGTTGTTGTTGTGAGGTCATCGAGGAGGTGAGAAGTAGAATGACCTGGATCATCTGGACTAACCTCATTGGAGGTGGTGGAATGGAGAGAGAGCTGGATGAAGAGGGGGGGGATTATCTTTTAAGATTTTGTTTAGGAAAGTGTAAAGGAAATCTAAGAAAACTGGAAAACTCTGTAAGAGCGGAGGGGAAAAGAGAGAAATTGTAAGCATGAGTAGTGAGGTGGAAAAAGAGGAAGAAAGGAGAAAGAGGTAGAGAGCAGACAAACACAGAAGGAGGATCGAGAGAGAATTAGATAGGTAGTAGACAGAAACAGGAAAAAGTTAGGAGACAGAGAAAGAAGAGAGAGAGAGAGATAGAAGATGATTGAGAGGAAAGAAAGGCAGTAATCAGAAAGAAAAAAAGTCGACAAAAAGAAGAGAAATAAAATAGACAGAAAGAGAGATAGAGAGGTGAATAATAAAACAAAAAAGGCAAACAAAGAAAGAGAGATATTAACAGAAGGAGATCTCACAGACACTGAGAGAAAGGGGTAGTGAAAGAGACGCTCAGAGAGATAGTAGACGAAAACAGAGAATGGAAGTGAGAAAAACAGAAAGAAAGAGAAAACAAAAAGAAAAGAAAGAGAGAGGGTAGACAGGCACAGAATGAGAACAGAGCAAAGCAGACTAGAAACAGAAAGAGAGGGAGAAGTAGACAGAAACAAAAGGAAGACACAGATACTGAAAGAGGGAGAGTAAAAGCCCAAAAGTAACAGAGAAAGAGAGAAGAAACAAGAAAAGAGAGAGAGAGAGGTAGAAACAGAAGAAAAACGCAACGAGGAGACTATAAGCTCAAAAGGAAAGAAAATCCTCACAGCTGTCCTATGAACAGCCTTTTCCAGTTCCCTTTCGGTTTCCCATACCAACAAAAATTTCTTCCAACCGGGCTACGGCCCTGACTGCAACACTAAGACTGATCCTAATACAACCGAGTCCATTGTTGTTGAATCAGCGTTTGAAAAAAGTGCATTTTTAGAACTAAAGAGGTCAAACCGCCCACAAACAATGTTTAAAACTCATTATTCATAAAAGAGGTCGAATCCTCGACCCCGTGTTTAGTTTATGAAGGAACTCGTCATCTTACAGGAAACCAAAACGAAAAGGAAAACCTGTTATGGCTCCATTTGTCATTCATCTTATGTGTGGTGGTTTTTTTCGGTTTTAATTTCCAATATGGCCGTAATTATTGTATTATGTTAATGGGTTTGTCTTTCTTCTACGATATTCTGGAGGAGAGTGGGTTCGGGAGGAGAGGATGAGACATCCGGGCTCGCACGCCTTCTTTGAATTGTTTTCGGGTTGGAACCTTTGCTCGAAGCTTGGCGTCATCCTTTCTGGAAAGTCAGTTACAGGTTTGGTGATGTTAGCGTTCGTTGTCTTGTTCTGACTCATCTTCCTATGTTTCTACTTTTTGGATTCGGTGTTGGAGATGCTTTTGCTGTTGTGCTTTCCATTTCCAAGGTGGCCGTTGATGAATCTTTTAGTGAAACTGGGTAATCGGTCTTTTGTGCGCTTCAGGTTCTCTCTCAAAGTCTGTAGCCTATGCTTTCCCGATTAGGTCACTTAACCTATCAGCCCAGATGGTGAAAGACATGGATCTGTGTGTTGAATAAAAACGGAGAAACAAGTTTCTCGATTTGCTGCTGCCATTTTGTCAAAAACGGAAGAAAACCGAAACAGCTAACGGAGCAAGTCAGTTAAGTGCTTCTAAGGTTACCGAAATTCGTGCCTGAATCAACAACAACAACAACAAAGTTCAACGCACTGGTAACACAATAAAACAAAATCAGAATCGAAGCTAAGGGGGCTTAATTATCCTTAGACAGAAACAATCTCCCGGCATGGTTGCCCAATCATCTTCGGCAATGGGGGCAAACCAAATCATACACACATCATCATAATTCATTATCCACCGATCCTCACTTCTCTCTTTTTATGTCCTCGGTGTCCTGCAAAGTTTTTTATAACCCAAAAACCAAAATGGAGTCATGCCGAGCTCACTTTCAATACCCTCTCTCCTCAAACTCCTGTGAGCTTTGGGTGGTATTGAACCCATCACCTTCAAAGAGATCGCTGTTTAGATGAAAGTTCAGTTGGAAAACGCGCCTGAAAACCGGTTTCCGGTTTGCTATTTCGTAATTCAGCTTACGAACACCCTTCCTATATAGTGTAACTGCGCAAAATGTTTTTGTATGTCTGTACGTTCCCCCCGAATGTCTTCTTAATATGTGTCGACATGTGGACTCTTAGAAGATGTAATTAATTTGTTCATTCCAGGCGGTCGGTTTGGTCAGCAAATGTTTCTTCCGCGTCGTCATACACATTTGCGATTGAGTTACACAATAACATGACGGTTTTTTGTTTCTTATTGCTTCAAGAGAGAGAGAGAGAGAGAGAGAGACTTTATTTTTTAAATGGTTCTCAGCTTTCTTTTTTGTTTTCGTTTGAATGTCGTTGAGCCAATTTTTTAGGCCTTCCGAGTCTCTCCTTTCTGAATTTAGTTGTACGCAATTGTAGACAAGTGTGCAACAACACATTCCCACTTCCAAATGTCGCGTACAATTTTTTTCTTTTACGATGTTGAAATCAGTTTATAGTCTGGTGCTTGATCAGACGATGTGGTTTGTAATAACCTGAAGTGGAAATGTGAATGCCAACACTGTACACCGGATCAGCTCTAACCTTTTTCTGGATTTCTTGAAGCAGGGGGGATATTTCTTTGGTTTTTGAGAAGAAGACTCCGATTCGGTCTGATTTCATGCAAGTTTCATTCATCAACACCAGAGCCTGGTAACACTACCACCTTGTAGACGGAGATCTTAGAGGACAAGTCCCAAAACTGCGTAACTTGGCACCAAAAACAGAGTATATTAATAAAAATATAATATATACAAGAGTGGATATGAGTTTCATGAAATGAATTCTTTAAGCGAGTGTGCATTTCTTTCTTTTGAAACTGACTTTGTAATAAACTGTGTAGAACTTTTGAAACGAGGCCTTTATTCAAGTGGGTATTAATTTTGAATCCAACTCTGCAATAAGTTCAGCAGAACTTCTGGGGAAATCCTTCATGCATGTGATCATTACTTTTGGAATAAAAGCGCCGATAAAGTGTGCAGAATTTCTGAAATGATTCCTTCATTAAATTGTGCATTATTTTTGTAATCAATTTTCTAACAAAATGTGCAGAACTTTTGAAACTAATTCTTTATGCAAGTGTCCATTACGTTTGAAACCGACTCTGCAGTAAATTGTGCAGAACTTTTGGAAAAAATCCTTTGTTAAAGGCTGCATTATTTATGTTATAAAGACAGCATGGTATATGGACAGCAACAGAGAATGAGTCAAGAACATTTAGAGTAAACAACAATAACTACAGAACCAGACAGATATACCCAAATAGAGACGGTAGTTTAAGCCTAATCTCCATATCCTCCTTCGACGCTTCTCAGAGTTACTCCTCAACACCAAAGGTATCCTGCAGTCGTCCGAAAAGTGGGAAACGTTCGACCGGTTATGTAAAACAGGCAACCCAAGAACAGTCAGGTAGCTCCACTAACAAACAACCATAACCAATGAATTCTAGAAGGAGGTCCTGAAGGCTGACAACGCAACCTCAACATGGCCATCCAACAGAGTTGGTCTTGAGAACGTGCGACCAACTACCGTCCTAACAACCGGAACAAGAACAGGAGCTCGGTGTTTGAGTTTGTTTTGGCCAAATGAAGGAAATGCCAAATGGTCTTGCAATTAACAGCAGGTTTCAGCCTGACTTTCCTTCCCCACCTTCTTTTGACCTAATTTTTTGGGTTATTTCCACTGGCAGCTGCTTATTCTCAGGGCCAAACACTTCCATCGCACGATGATTAAAACCAATTTTCTTGAAATAAGAAAAACAATTTGAACGCCTCCTTCGTTTTGGTGAGGGCCAATTATAATTTCGCCGGAAGGATGTAGAACGTAGCTGAGGATTAGGTTCCAATGGAACCTGACAGAAAACTAGGTTTATTGACCCTTTGAGAGATGTTTCATTGCCAATTTTCACGATGTGTCGAAAGAAAGTTTTTGGCCGGGTGACAGGGCTACCCAGTGGAAACGTGATAACTATGACTAAAAAAGGATTTTGGACTTGGCGTTAATCATCCCCTCCCACACACACCCCCTCACCAAATTTTCTCTTTCAAAGATCACAGGACAATAAAATTTCCCGGGTTTTTCGAATGAGATTGATAAGAACATCATCTTCCAGCAGCGGCGACAGTAGTGGTGGTGGTGGTCATGGCAAAGAGGAGGAGTGGGGGCTGAAAACAAGCATTTAAGCGATTTACCGTTGTTCCGTTTTCGACCATGTCCGAATGAATTTCTATAAATTTCCCCCCGGGGTCCGTAACAACTTTTCAATTAATTCAAAGGAAGGCTGGGAAGTGGAAAACCTTTTGTCTGCCCCCTGTGTTTCCATCCCTTATTTTCCCCGGGTCCTTCTCAAGGCCCGACGGCTGGTGGACCACCAAAAAACTCGTTCGAGCGAGAAATATTTTCACTTTAATTTTCTCTTTTTCTTTTGTTTGTCCCTGTCCTCCCCCGCCTCCCTTCCTCCGAGCTTTCTCTTTCTCTTCTCCTTCTCCTTTTAACTTTTTCATTTTTCTCGCAGTGACCCGTGATTCCGGATTTTAGCATTTTATCAAGCCTCTTTTGTGTTTTTGTGATCTCGAAATCCCTCCTGGAAAAAGGGAAACAAGAAGTAGTGGGAGGAGGAGGAGGAGGAATCTTTGATTGAATTTTACTCGAATACAATGATTTCATCCTTCACGGAATCCTCTTTTCTAATAAGTTCGGAAGAGTGAAAGCTTTCACCGCCATCATGTCACATGTTGGAGATTCGGAAATCCTAAACAATCGAACAGCCGGTTCCTAATTGGATTTGTCTCCTTTCAAAATCGGCGAAGAGAAAACTGGAATTTGTTACGAAACTGGAGGAAGTGGGTTGTGAAAGAGAAACCTCAAATTTTTGTGGCAAAAAATTCAGATGACACACGAAAGGAAATAAATGTCAAATGGCTTTAAGAATTATAACTGTCGTGTGGTTACTACTACAGCGACATAGGATTTGCGTGGCCGAATAATAAAACTTCCTGTTGGTATCAGGTTTTCTCTTAGATTTAATGTACGAATGCTTAAATTATAAACGCGGGGCCGATGACTAACCCGCATCTTAGCTGAAGACACCTGCTGTCTATCTAAGCAACCTCCATTTCATCTCTGTCCTTCTGTGTTCTTCTTCTGTTTCTGTCAACCTGCGTTCTTTGTTTCCTTGTAATCTCATTTTCTATCTTTCTCTATCTTCCTTTCTCTCTCTTTTTATTTGTATTTTTCCCTCTCTT
>JADMLL010000011.1:2789067-2945951 GCA_016920875.1 Columbicola columbae | reverse complement strand
TTCTTGTTCCGGTTCCTTCCAAAATTTATTTAACCTGTAAAACCTTAGCTTCATATTATGTCAGAAATCTTGCTCATAAGATATCTACCAGCGGAGAACCAGAAATTTTATGAGCGCGGAAACACGCGACTGCCAGAAAAATGACCAAAAATAGTCGACCAGAAAATCTCGTCTTATTAATTACAATAATTAAGGAAAGTGTGCAAAATTTATGGAGTGGGTTCTTTAAGTGAGTGTGCAATATTTATGAAATAGATCCTGCAAGAAAACGTGCAATACTTATGAAATGAGCTCTTCACAGGTTCTAAGTCAGTTCTGAGAAACTGTGCAACATCCATGAAATTAACACTTCTGGAAAGTGTGCAACCTTTATGGAATAAACGTCTTAAAGTGTGCAAAATTTATGAAATTAACACTCCACCAAAGTCTGCAATATTCGTGGAACAAATTCTACAAGAATATTCGCAGAATAAGTGTGCAATATTTATGAAATGAGATCTTCTTGAAATTTTGCCTTATGTATAAAGCGACTAACTTACGACGACACGCAATATTTACGAAATGAATACTCTCACAAAGTGTGCAAGATTTATGAAACCAACCCTGATACTGCAAAATTTTTAACCCAAGTTGACTACCTCAATCTCTTGATTGAGACACTGAATTAAGAAATCTTTTCTGGGGTACAGACCATCATAGTAACCTCAGGAGCGGATTCAAGAAGTGAAACCGTTCAAGATAGTGTGGAACTGTTGATATCTCCATGTTGGGTGACATCTTTCTGTTTCATTCTTGGTTGGAAAATCGGCAGACGAAGAGAAAAAGGAAAAAGAAACTGTGAGTGCCATAAACGCTTAAACACCCGGATAGACAGACAGACGGAAGGAAGGAAGAAAGGAAAGAAGGAGATTAATGTTGAGACTTTTGATACCCCATGGCGAAAACAAAGAACTCAATTTCACCGGAGTTTAATCAACGTTCAAGGACCGTAATAAGAATGCCTTTCCCATGTAAATCATCTTAAAGTCGAGGATTATAGAGCGAAACGTCAAAGGACGTCCACGTTTTTCTTTTCTGTTTTGTTTTATTTTATTTTTTCCTCTTTTTGTTTATCCTTCTAGAAATTGAAGGGCTTCTTTACGGGAAAGCTCTCTCACTCTCAGCGGGTGTCAATTTGATTAAAATTCCGAAATGAAATCCGCTCAGAAGTCACCGTGAAGGAAACACCCGGATTTACAAAGATTTTTGTTTTGAGAAGAAGGAAAAGTTGGGAGTGGGTGGGAGAAGAACAGAGAAAGGCGGAGACATGAACAAAATAACAGTGCCAAAGGGAGATACAGAATGAGAAAGATGGAAACAAAAAAGTGAACAGAGAGAAAGAGGGAAAACCAAAACGGGGAAGAGAGAGGGACAGAGAAATATAAAGAGTGAGAAACGAAGTAGCGGTAGAAGAGAAGAACAGAGATATAGAGCAAGAGGAGAACATGCGGAAAGACAAAAAGGAAGAAAAGACAAAACAAGAGAGAGGGAGAGACAAGAAATAATAAAATGAGAGAGAGACAAAAGAGAACACAAGAAGAGACAGAAAAAAAGGAAAAAACCAGAAAGAGAATAACAGAAACAAAAAGTACAAAAATAGAGAAAAAGGAGACAGAGGGAAAGGCAAAAGAAGGAAGGAAAGAAGGAGACAGAGGAAAACAGAAGATAAAGAAAAAGAAGTGAGAAAGGCAGAGAAAAAACAGCCCGAGTGGAGATGTAAGGGAGATAGAAACAAAAAGGAGAACGAGGGAAGAGGGATACAGAGAAAGAAAGAAAGGCAAAGACGTCAGCGGAATGAAAAAGAGAGAGAAACGAAGAGGACAAAAACATAATGGAAACGACAGGGACAAGGACGTAAACAAAAACAGAGAAAGAGAGAAACGGGTACAAAAAAAGAGAAGAAGACGAAGAGGAAAAGACAGAAAACCCAAAAGAGATCCAGAATGAAAGAGACAGAGAGAGAGACCAAGGAAAGACCAATCATCCAAATCCACCCCAAGACATCCTCCACATACCAAAAACTCGGTGCCATTTCTTCTCAAAGGTCCATCCTCCTCTGACCACAGCCTGAAAGAACTGACTCACCACTCATCCATACCTTATACAATACCCACATCTCTTTCCAACTGCCCCTGACACCACCCTAACCAACCTAAAAGTCTACTATTAGACGTGAACGCACGAAGACGTTTGATGTAGAGGGAAAACGTGTCACACGGAAGGTTTATGCTTCCTTCCTGACTCGAACACCTTCTCTCCGTTGATTTGTATTTTATATTCAGTCTGGTCTCCGGTCTTCAAAGCATCATCCACAGCAAGAACGGAAGGAGAAGAAGAGGAAAACAGCAGAAAAATGGTTTCGCTGCGAGATTTCCGAGAATTTACGCCTTAGTTTTATTGAGTATGCAAACCGTCGCTCGTCATTTAGTGGTCGTAAAAACCGCCTCGAAATCCTTCCACCTTCCACCCCCAAGATCATCCACCTTCCCTTTCTGCTTATTCCCTGGCGTTTTCATAACAAAAAGGGAGGAAAATTTTATTTTGCAACCCTTGGAAAATCTTCAAGTTAAATACTTTCCCGGATGTTTTTTGCCTCGTCAGTGGCGACGGAATCTTTTTCCTTTCTTCCGCCGACAAAGTCTAAAAATAACAAACGGAATCCACTTTAAAATAAAATAACAACAGTCCCTCAGATGAGAAACTCGAAACCACCCCCTCACTCTTCTTCATCAAACTTACTCCGAATGATTTCGACTGAATTTCTCCTCTTCCCCTGAATCGAAAGTAAACACGGGGTTTTTAATTAAATTAAATCAAAAGGTATCATCAAAAGTCTGAAAAAGAAGAGAGAGAGAGAGAGAAAAAAAGAACCTGGAGAAACCCAAAGAAAACTTGCATTCAAATCGTGGGAATAAAAGAGAAACTTTATCCGAGAGTTTAAACAAAAGCGAGGACCCCCCCGAAAATCGATGAGAAGAAGAAAACTGTAGAGATTGAGCGCCAGACAATCGGAAGAAATGAGAGAAAAGTCAAAAAAGAAAACCAAAGGAAGGAGTGATGGAGATTTAAATTTCAAAACTGACCACGTGACCCCTTAAAACGTCGACGCAGCAAAGGAAAACTTAGTTTACAAGAAAACCAGACAAGAGAAAGAGGTTCAGGACAAGAGAAAAACGAAAAAGACAGTTGATAAGAGCTTTCAATAACAAGAACAAATGGAAGTAATGAAGATTTAAAGTATCAAAGCGGACCACGTGACCCAGCGGCAACCCAACGAAAATAATCCAAATGCTGACAGACAACAGACAACAAAATAACAAGAACTAGAACAGGAGAAGCTTTTAACAAACCTTAAACAACATCCAAACAACACAACCAACTCAAGGCGGGAAAGAGTTTGTTCCAAAAGTCCCCGTAATTAATTTCCGGTTTTCGGATTTTGCGAAGTGTCGTTCTGTACCTTAGACCTTTTCTATCCTGGTACTAGCGGTACTCGCGATTCTTGTTAGGTAGCACTAGGTATGGCCTAAAATCGACCGTGATATCAAAACCCCGAGGTCATTTATTTCAGACACCTAAAGTAGAGTGTCCTCATATGGAACCTGTCCCAAAAGTTCCCGGAATAATTTTCCTGACTACTGGGAGCCGAACTTTTCGCGGTGGAGTCGGTGGACAGCCAAGGTCCGAAACGAAAACAAGAGAGACAGAGCTTTGAAAAGTTCTGAAAAGATCCTAAACCGGCATAAGTTGTACATACGACATCATTCCGGGAACTTTTGGGACAGGTCTCACACGACACTCTACCTTAGACCTCTGACATAAACGACCTCGAGTTCGACCCCTAAGCTAGAGCACGGTAATTTGACAAATTTTGGGGTTACCAACAAAACCGGAAGTACCAGGAAAAATTACGGGAACTTTTGGGACCGATGCTGACAAACAAACAAACAAAAAACTCCCAACTAAGAACAAATCGATGAAACGATAATTCAAAACACTGAAAATGGTCACGTGACTCCACTGACACACCAATGGAAACCCAAAACAGAAACAAGGAAACCAAAAACCACGCGAATTCAAAACAACGACTACTCCAGGCATACACCCACTCACACACAAGAAGAGAAGCCAAGAAGAAAGCTTTCAACAACCACCAACACAAATTTTAATCAAACCACCCCCTCAACCCCTAAATACAAAAAATGGACTAATTCACAAAAATCAAAGACAAAGTAATCACGTGATTGCCTCAGAGGCAAATTCTCGAAACAAAAGAAAAAAGAGAGAAACCGGAGAGTCGTTTCGGCAAAGCAAAGAACATAAATTCTTCAGTATCATTTCCCAAACCCCCACCACACACCAAACCCCAACCTCAACCACCCTTAAAAAAAACTTTCGAGAATAAACAAAACAAAAAAAGGAAAACAGAACGCACATAAATTTCCAGGTTTCTTTTTGACTGGTAAACCATCCATTCACCCCCTTCCGACTCTCATTCTCGTTTTCGTGATTATGATGAAAAAGTAATAAAGCGGAAGCGGAAGAACGAGTCTGAGAGAACACACACACAAAAGAGGAGAGGAAGAGAGAGAGAAAGTTGTAAAAAAGGGAAAAAGTCGATGGAATCACGTCTGAAACTTCAATCAAGAATAGCAATGAAAGCTCACGGAGCTTTCGAAGGAAAAAGGAATAAAAAAAAAGTTCCGAGGAGGAAAAGGTTTACTTAACCCCCGCGAATGAGTTCCGGAACAATAAAGGTTTTTGTTCCCGGGAGGATATTACAACGACCCCGGGTGGGGAAGAGGGAAATGGCGAAAGGAATTATCGCGCCTAAAATTATCCCGGAAAATCCCAACTCCCGTTCCCATTGTCAGGAAGATTGAAAGGAAAGCGACGGGATGGAAGTGATTTAAGAGAACGGTTAGCGAATATAGAGGAAAGGGGGTGAGGAGGGAGAGGAACGTTCGAACCGGAAATAGTTTTACTTCCTATTTGGAAGAGAAAGAAGCCGAACTGTTACTACGACAGCTTGGTCACGACGGGGACTCAAAGGATACTGTGGGGAGCAGAAGGGAAGGTTGTATGTGGTATACACAACCCCCCGGTGATTATTCATAATCACCAACTTAGCCCGGTTGTTGGGTTTAAGGTTTTGAGGATAGGAGTCGGGAGTTGTTGCTTTGACGTCCATCTCCTGAGTCAAATTCTCAAAACCTTAAACGCAACATGGCGACTGTGATAAAGAAGAAGAAAGACGTCAGAGAACTCCCACTACAACCATACCTGTGGGAACTGGACTATTTGGTAGTCTAAAAGCAACTCAGAAGTGTCACTAACCACATCCAGAACAACAACGACGACGACAGCATCAGCAGGAGGTTCATTGAAAGCGGAAATGATGATAACCCAGTCATTTAGGGTATGTCAGGTTCAAAGACAGCAAAACCAAATCAAGCGAAAGCTCATCTTCTACCTGGTCCTGTCCTGCCGAAAAGAATGAAAAACCACCACCACCACGTTTACCGGCTGGTTTAAGAGCTTTCCAACAGGTGATGGGTAACATAAACAAAATTCATTCAGGTACTTGACTTCTACCCCAGACTTACCCCAGAACGAATTGTGGAAAACGTTCGAACAAGCAGGAAATGGAGGATGAGAGCGGTCAAACTCCAACAGCTCTGACCGTATATTTGTGTGCTCCATATGTGTCAAACTCGAAGGATGAATTAGAGACGAAGAGGAGAAGTTGTACGTTGCTGTGCGTCAGAAGAAATGGTAAACCACATTTGAAACCGCACAGGAAGTCTGAAAGCAGAGAAACAAAAACAAACCTAACGACAGGAAAAAGAAGACAAAAAAGGAAAAATGAAACAGAGCTAAAAGCCAAGAGAGAGAGAGATACAGTACGACAGCAGATAATAATTAAAGAAAACTCAAAAAGCCAACTGAAGACGACAGCAACAGGAATACCTTCCGGAGGCAAAAAGCTTCAAAAGAAGGAAACCAAAACAAAAATCGCAAAAAACTCAAACTGACTCAAAAGACTTGACAAAGCCAAACAGAAAAACGGACGAACGCACACAAACAAAAAAAGAAAAGGAAAAGGCGAACGGCTAAAAACCACAAGGACGGAAGACTTTGAGAGGAAAACAATTTTTCACAAAAGGGCGAACGTGGCGTTCGCTAGCTCCATTCCGTGAGATTTGATCAAGTCCAGCCCCGTGAATCCACGAAATGTTTGGTTCCTTGCGATAAATAAGACCTCCATCTGAGGAACAAACAAAGACACCGCGCGTTCTGTTTGTTTCTTTCTGTTTACGTTCGTGTCCACCACGCGGTAAGCTTATTACGAACGTCCACAGAAAACTCTTTTCCTGTTTTTGTGTACACAGGAGAAACTCTAATCCGTTCGGAGTAGTCTTTTGGATTTAAAACTAAATTCCTCTGATCCCGACGTTCGTCCGGAACGTTGTTCACCCGTTCCCTTCGTCCTGTCATTTTTCTACAATCATCAAAACCGAACGTTTTTCTACAAGTGTCTGGTATTTGAGTAGACAGACCGACATAAAAAAGAGATAATTCCGGGGAGGAGGAGGAGCGAACGTAACACTTTTCCTTTTCCGAGTAGTAAAGTTTGCTTCACTGATTTTAACGTCGAACGCGTTTTCCAGGCGCCACGTTCACAAAAAATTTGTTTTCAACGAACAAAAACTCATCAAAATCCGTTCGCTCGTTTCTTTGAATTCTTAAAAATTGTATTTTTAGGCTCCAACATTTCTACAACTCAACCCGTTCGGCTGTCTGTTCCCGAAAATCATCACCTACGAAATTCCATCTCAAACGTCTTTCTGGCGTTCGTAAGTTTTTGAGTAAACAAAAACTCATCACAACCCGTTCGCTCGTTTTTTATACCTTTTTTGTAGATTTTACAATTTTTCAACTCAAACGTTCGCTTATCCACTCACTCCAAAACTATCTCCAACGAAATCTCATTCCGAACGTCCTTGAAATGTTTTAGGATGAACAGAAACTCGTCTCCAATGCGTTCGCTTCGTTCTTTACAACATTCTGTAGGTTTCAAGCTCCTTTCAGCCCAACTCCATTATTATGTACAATCCGAACGTCTGTGAAATCATTCGAACGTATTTCTGGCGTTTGCAATTTTTAGAGCGAATACGTTTTATGGGTTACATAATTCTTCCACTCAACCGTTCGATCAGGCTCTCCGACCTAATCATCATCTACAAAAACTCATTCCGAACGTCCTGGATGTGTTTTGGGAATAAACAGGCACTTATCATAATCCGTTCGCTTCCTTCTTCCTACATTTTTAGGTTTCATGGATCTTTCAACTCAACTCTTATTCACTGGAAAATCATAACCTACAATCCGAACGTCTTTCTGCGGTTTATAAGCTTTCGAGTAATCAAAAACTCACCACAATCTGTTCGTTCGATGCCATATTTTTGGCTCCACAATTCTTTCCCCAACCGTTTGATCAGACTCTCCGACCTAATCATCATCTACAAAAACTCATTCCGAACGTCCTGGGTATATTTTGGAACGAACAGAAACTCGTCATGATCCGTTCGCTTCATGTTTTAATAACAATTTTAGGTTCCACTCTTCTTTCAACTCTGCAAAATCATAACCTACAATTCGAATGTCTGAGAAATCCTTCCGAACGTCTTTCTGGGGTTTGTAAGCTTTCTAGTAATCAAAAACTCATCGCAATCCGTTCGTATGATGCTTTACAGTTTGTTTGTAAGTTCCACAACTCTTCCACCAAACCGTTCGATGATCAAGCTCTTCCACCTAACCATCATCTATGAAAACTCATTCCGAACGTCCTTCTGGCTTTCAAAATTTTTCTTATGACTAATTCACACCATCACACGTTCGCATGCTTACTCCGCATCAGCGACCATCACAAGAAGGAAAGAAAGTTTCTGAGGGTGGGTTTATTGTCAAAGACTTTCCCGGATATTTCCCTTCCTTTAACGACAAACGTTCACGTGAAAATCGTAAAAAGTCCGGACAAGCAAAACAATTCATTCAAAATAAAAAAAAAGGAAAACGAGGGACAATAAAAGACGGGGAAAACGTTCGGGGTGCAGATATTAAAAGGAAGAAAAAGTTTTTAAAAGGAGAACGCCAAGATATAAACAGGTTGGCTGAGAATTTAGGGCCGTTCGTCCTTCCTTCCTCCATACCCCCCCCTCCAAAACAACAGCAGGAGCAGCAGCAGCAACAAAAACTCTTTCTTTCTCTTACAGAGTCGTAAATAATAAAAGAAAATGGCGGAGGACGGAGGAAGTTTCAATGACCGTGTATTTGATAAAGGAAAGAAAGTCAATTTACGAAAATCTCGGAAGCTAACATGTTTTGATTCGATATCAAAATCCGATTGTATTGCTTACCCCCCCTCCTCCTCCCGAACGCCTCGTTCCGTTTTTATGTTTGCGAACCACCTTCTATTTTATATCTTACCTCTTCCCAACCCCTTCTCTCCGAAGAAGTTGGCGATGTTCGTTGGATTTGCTGTGTGGACTTTTTGAACGTGTCGGACGAAGGCTCGTCGATAAGTATTCCAGACTGCTGTCGTGTTGGTAGTTTCAACTCTTCACTTCCGGTTTTGTAGATTTATTTCCGGTTTGATATTTCCCGATTTGGGTTCTTTCTTCCTTTCCTTTGGTTGTGGTCAATTTTTAATTGTTCTACTCGGTTTTGGGTCGATGGTGTTGAAGGGTCTAAAAATAAAGAAAGTATTAGACATTTTGAAAAGAAAATACGAAGAAGAAGAAGAAGGAATAAAGAGGAAGAAGAAGGATAGTAGAATAAAGGGAAAGGAAGAGGCAAGAGGAATAAACATAAAGAAGAAAGAATAGAGAAGAGGAAGAATTAGAAAATTTGAGAAAAAAGGAGGAAGGTGAAAGGAGGAGGAAAAAGAATGGAAAAGATGAGCGAAAAATCAGCTCATAAAAACAAGAAAAATGAGAAAGAAAAAGAAGGAGAAGGAAGAGAGGCAAAAAGAAGAAAGGAAGAAAGAAAAAGATAAAGAGACAAAATAAAGAGGAATAGGAAAACAGGTGGAAAAATCAAAAAGAAGAAAAAGAAGAAGAATGAAGGATAGGAGAAATCAAGAAAGAGGAGGAAAATGTAAAAAAAATCGGAAGAAATAAAAAGAAAAAAAAACAAAAGAAGAAGAAGATGGCAATGAAAAGAATGAAAAGAACGAAAGAAAAAAAAAGATGAAGATGAAAGAAGAGAAAGAAAGAAAGAAGGAGGAAGAAGACGTGAGAAAAGGAAGAGGAGGAAAGAAATCCTCGCTGAATTTTGCTGTCGATATAAACCAAATTCAAGGCTCAAAAAGAGAGAGAGAGAGAGAGCAACAGCAACAGCAGCTGCCTCAAGGAGTTTCGACCCCAACCCCCAATTTACCCCTTTGTCATCCCTTTGCAAAAGACGAACGAGTTCAACCGAACGGCTATTTTTGTCAAATTTAACCATAGGAAACGCATCCGATGTTAATTTGAAAGATGAGCAAACATCATCGACCGGATATGAAACGAATATTCGTCAGATGAAAGTAATATTCGCCTCGAGAGTTTCCCCGAACGGTTTAAAACGGAAGAGAGGAGCGGTGTGGGGCGAACGGTGCGGGGGTGGCGGAATGGGCTCGAGGCTCGACAGAGAGGGAACGATAACCCGTTTGCCATATAAACTAAAATTTGATATCAATGTTCATTTCGGAGGAGTGGAGGGGAAACGTTCGGACAAATTCTGTCAACTTAATAATCGAACGCCTGACCGTCAAAGAGAGTAAATATGATTCAGCTTCACCCTCAAGACTGGTTCGCTCCTTTGGTTAGCGCCATTCTGTTGTATGAACGCCGGTTCACCCGCGAACGTGTCACCGAAAACTCTCTTTTGCTTTGATTTCTTTCTCTCTCTGTACGTACGCCTTTTCAGTTTGTACTCCTGTACGACCCTGAGTATTGTCTGTACTTCTTCTGTCTATACTCCTCTCACCCTGTCTCTACTCCATCTGTTCATTTGCAGTCTTTTCTATGTTACTGTATGTATTCCTTATACACCTTCATCCTTTCTCTCCTTTCTTTTGTCTGTACTCCTTCTGTTTATAATCTACCTCTGTATGTATGCAGACCTTCTGTTTATAGTCTTTCTGTCTTTCTTTATTCTTCTTTTTATAGTCTTTTCTATGTTCCTGTATGTACCCCTTCATTCCCCCCTCTGCCTTCTTGTGTCTGTACTTATCTTGTGTAAAATCTTTCTCTCTCTTTGTCCGTGGCCAAGATGGTGATTTCTGTTTTTTGAGTGGCCACAGTAAGTCCGAGTTCCTTGATCCTTTTGATCACTAGATCCGCTGCCGTTTGTGCCCGGTGTCTGACGACTGCGAGTTTATCCCCAGTGGCTATGATGATTGTGTCATCCGCGTAGCATATAATCATCGTCCCTGCAGGTGTTTTCGTCTCCAAGACTGTGTCGTATGTTTTCTGTTTATATTCCTTTGTTCTCACTTTCTTCATCTCTTTCACTCCTGTTGTTTAGAGTCTCTGAGTCTCTTTATCTTCTTGTATCCTTCTTCTTATTTACAGACTCCCTCTATCATGAGTTCTGCTGTTTACAGTGGCTCCCACTGTCTATACACGTTTCGTTTAAACTTTCGTAGTCTCTCTCTCTCGGTTTATACTCCTTCTTCCTTTCTTTCTTTTTATTCTTCCTATTTAAAGTCCACCCCCTCTCTCTGTCGCTGCTGTTTAAAGTCTGTTTCTCTTTTTTCTCCTCTCCCCCTATTTAGAAATCACTTTAAGCAGAAGAGATTTCAGTTTTATTTAAAAACCGTTTTAATTATTTTAATTAATTTGATTCGCTCAGTTTCCTCTCACCACCACCATCTTCTTCTTCTTCTTCTTCTTCTCATAAAACCAGAATTCTTCCATTTTTCGAGAGATACTCCTCCATTTAATTACAAAAATTTTCACTGACGAGGACGACGACTACAGGATATTTTATTACCGGTTGATGGTTTCTTTGGCAGACGTTTCCCTTCGCTATTTCAACCCCCTAACCGCCCTTTCCACCCCTTTTTTCAAGCTTCTCTTAACACAGGAAAATTTTTTTGATATAATTATCATTAAAATTTTCCTCCGTTTTTCGCATCATACTAACTCTCACTTTGTTACACTAATTTTTTACACATAAATCGCTTCAGTGACGAAATAAGTTTCTCAGCTTGAATTTTTCTTCCCTTTTTGATGTGTGTCAAGGGGGTTGGAAATATTATCTTTGAATTCCTTGGCTTTTTTTTCTTTGAGAAAGATACGACCGTCCCCGTTCTTCCCTTTTTTTTACCCCTGACAACAGGAATTTTTCCTTTTAATGAGGTGAAGTTAAGGGTGGGAAGAGAATAAGACGGAAGTTATCGTTGAAGTGGAACATGAAAAGGGATGTAAATCCGAGGATAAAACGAAAGGTGATTAAGATTTTTCTGACGGAACCAAAGTAGCCGAATACAAGAGGAAAAGGAATCATGTAAGCAGAAAAATTAAAATCTGACAAAGAACAAAACTACAAACTGGAAGAGAAGAACGAAAAACAAAAACGTGAAGGGCATGTTAAGAACAAAGATACAAACAAAAAAGAACAAAATGTAGGAGGTGGAGGTCTGGATATGCAAACTTACCTCAGCTGGGAAGTTGGATGTAGTGTAGAATGAGGTGGTCATACAACTACTAGTCCAGAGAAATTTGATGGCGGTCAAGGTACAGTCTGTATATCGAGGTAGAACTCTCTGCCTTATCTCTTCTTCCTCTTTAACTCTTCAGCCTCTGTCTCTTCTTATAGTCTTTCCTTTTCTCTTCCTCTTTCTTTCAACTATTTTCTTTTCTCTCACTTTCTTCCGGTTATCTTCTTTCTCAGTCAAGAACATCGTCTTCTGACTGTCTCTTTCTCTATTTTCTGATCATCTTCTTATTCTCCAGAACATTATTCCTTCCTCTCTCTTTCTCTCCCTTTCCTTTGATTATCTTCTCTTTCACGCCAGGAAACCTTTTCCTCCCTCACTCTTCCCTTCCAGTTTTCTTCTCTCGCTCAAGAACATCTTCTATTTCCCATCTTTTTCTTTGTTTCCTGATCTTTTTCTCTTCCTTTCGTTCCTGACCTGACGATCGTTTCCTATCTTCCGATGTTTCCTGATATTTTTACTCTTCAGAACATTTTCATTTCTTCCTCTCTTCATCATCTTCTTTCTTTTCTTCTTCTCTTTCGATTGTTTTCTCTCCCTCTAAAACATCTTTTTTCTTCTTTCATTCGATCATCTCCTTTCTCTCCCTATCACTCTAAAAATCTTCTTCTTCCGCTCTTTCTATCTCTTTCTTTCGATTATTTTATCCTTCATCCTGTTAGAAAATCTTCCTTCTCTCTCCTCCTCTTCCTTTTTATCATCTTCTCCTTCTCTCTCTCTCTTTCCCCTGATCAAATTCTATCCGTCCAATCGATATAACGTTCGTGACCTCGTTTCTTATCAAACTTCAAATTTCTTTCTCCTCTTCTGACTCCATCTTCTCCATTTCTTCCAAAAACAACATCAAAAATGTCTCCTCCCCCTTCCGTCGGTTTCATCCATAAATTTCTCTTTTTTATTCTAAGCGGACATTCCAGACACTAAAACAGAAACTTTTCTCTGTTTCTCCAGAATCTTGATTTCCATTTCCTGTCTCCTTCCCTCCTTCCTCTTCATCTTATCTCTACTTTTGGTTTCTCTCAACTTATTCTCCTCAGCCATAAAAATTCAGATATTGGAATAATAACGATCTACTCTCTACTCTTCTACTTGTAGATAAATTAAAGAGATAAGTGGATAAAAGGAAGAAGAGGCGAAAGGAGAGGAGGGAGGTGAAAGTTTTTAGGTCAAAAAACGGATACAGAGAGTGAGGAGACGGTTTTAGGAGGAGAAATTTGGAAGTGGACCAAAGGGTGGGTGAAAGGGGGAGGATTTATAATTTTTAAGGGATGGGGGTTGATCTGTCGGATCAAAATGAGAATTCAGACCTGTTATAAAAGGATCTTCCGTGGATTTCTGTGGAGAGGGTTGGTTTGGCTTCTGCTTTTTGTCTGTCTGTATGCCTCCTGTTAATCTGTCTTCGTGTGGTCTTGTATGTCATTTCTAATTTCTCCTGTTGTCTTCTCTCCCCTTTTCTCTCTTTGTTGTCTTGATCTGGTTTCTTGAACTCCTGAAAGTTTTTTCTTTTCTGTCAAGGACAACTTTCACTTTCTCCGTTTCTAAATCGAGTTTCCTTGGCGTTGTTTTTGCGTCTCGACAACTTTTTTTTTCCCTCCTCCGTTTTACGATCTTTTTCCCGCAGCAGCAAAAGGGCGAAACGAGGCAAAAAAAAATATTTTTAATTTAGACATTTTAGAATGTTTTACGAGTTCGTGAAATGAATGAGCTTAGTTTAATTCCTCTGTTCGAGTTTTAATGAACTATAAAACCGCACGCTGAAAATTTTACAACCGTTACCCGGGCTCTAACCTCCTCCCCCCGCCAGCTCCACCGTCCTTTAAAAAGCCATCACACGTCCTCCTCCTTTCTCTCCCGATCTTACCGCTAACAAGACCCAAGTACCGCCCAGAACATTCGCCGAAAAGCACCTTGACCAATCCTGCTTGTGTCATGGGAGTAATCACGACACCCAAGTCGAGCTTTCGACGCTCTTCATCTTCCCTTTTCCCGAGTCTTTGTTTCCGATCTCCTCGTGTCCTGGTCAGTCTGTTAGAAAATGGATTTGCTGTTAATGAACAAAACTTTTCCTCCTCCTGGGTTCCGCGTTCCCTTTGAAAGGAGATAAAAGCCAGATTTAAATGGTCAGTCAGGTGTTTTGTCGAGCCATTCATCTCCTAGGTAACGCCGTTCAAAAGTCGTTTTCATTGTATCCGTCTTAGTAACAATGACTGGTCGCTCTGTCCGTTCGCCCCCCTCTCTCTCACTCTTCTTTGAAGCTTTTCATGAAAAGACAGAAAAACGTGCCACTTTCACATTCTAAAATGGAATTTCTGTGAGGTTGTCCACTTTTCTCTACAAAAAAGCTTTTCCTGAACGTGTATCATTGACCCGAACGCCTCTCTCTCCCTCCCAGTTGTCTTAAATCCATCTCTCGAGGTCGACTAATTATGCAGTTTGATATGCAATAAATGATGGCGGACGCAGTTGCAGCTGACGCTTTTTCCTGTACAGAGAGTGTAAACAGCCGCGAGCGAGAGGGGGTGTGTGTGGTAGTGAGTTCGGGGGGTTGGTAGGATATGATTTTAATAAACTGACCCACGCGTTCGCGTAATACATTCCTCGTATGAGAGGAAACTCCCGTTTTGGGCAAACATCTGCAAGGGTCACAAAAAATTTTTGTTTAATGAAATCCACAAGGATGGGAGGAAGGGAGCCATGCGAACGGAGAAGGAATTTCTGAGCCGGGAGTTAGAAAAAGGGAAAAATGGTAGAAGTGGGTTGTGGGAGGAAGAAAGGATAGGAGAAGAGGTAAAAAGGTTAAATATCATTTCAATTAAAAACCAAAATCTCGGGAGAAAGTTGCCAAAGAGCTTCCCCCGACTTTCTACTACCCCCGCCCCGTTCGCCCCGTTTCTCTGTGTTTACTTGAGAACTTCATTCGCAATTATCTTAACCTGAGGACTCGGAATGTTTGCTTTCATCCCTCGGTCTCTTATACTTGTCCTAGAGAGGCGGGGAGGAGAGACAGAGATATTGCCTTTTTTGTCTTCCTCCGAGAACTTTCATCTCCTCCTCTGAGCGATTTCTGTTTTGGTCGGGTGTTGTTTTCCACCTTGGAGGCAACACGTGTCATTTCCAATCCCTCTTCTTGTATCTTTCTATTTGTGATTGCCTTCTTTTTTTAATTCATCTACTCTTTCCTGTAATCAGAATCTACTTACACGTCTTGAACGTTTGCTTTAACCCCCGTCGGCGTGAATTGCGATTGTATACATGGACATCATAGTACACGTGCATCTACATGAGACTGACAATGGTTCCAGTGATGGCATCACTCGGATTTGTTCTTAGTTGTCGTTTTGTATGATTCGCTCCTCTGGACTAAAACCGAAAACTGAAAAACAGTTCAGACTGTATATGTGATGATTTAAAGGAGAGTAGGATATACTGTACATCCCCAAAACTTTTCCACCAGCCCTCTGAGTGACAAACTCAATAAAACAAAAAAACTTTCTCTTGGAGAGAGAGAGGAGAAAGACCCCCCTCCCGAAAATCTCAACATGGCGTCCATCAAAAAACGGTCTTTTTGATTTTGAAAAGAGAAAAGAAATCGCTGTAGTCTTTCCAAACCCCGCTCCCCCCTACCCCGGGCCCTTTCAATATCACTTGGAAAAACTAATCCACCGAAAAGAAGAGGATTTTCTCCTTTTATTCCCTCCCGTTCATCTCCTTCTTTGACTTGTTGATGTTACGAAAACGCGAAAGCTCTTCCTCCTCCCTCTCCCATCTCCCGAAGCTTTCGAATTCTCTTCACAACCCGGGCTCGTCAAATCTAGTGTGTCTGGGACGGAAGTCTTGACCGTTTTTCAAGAAACCGGAGACACTCATCGCCAGACGTTTTTGTTCTTTGTTCTCCGAGCTTTGGGACTTTGTTCCCCTCAGCCATCTTAGTTTTTTGATGAGTGATTGAGCGTCTTCTTTGTTCTTCTTCCACGAAAAAGCCAAGGAATTAAATGATTCAATTATGCAACGACTTAAGTGGAGGATCTAATTTTTCTTTTCTGGGAAACTTTCACCGGAAATAAGCTCCGGATTAAGCTGAGAGCTTTTTGTTTCTTTGTGCTTTCGATTAGAACGTTGATTTGAGAGGCAGATGGTTCTTGCTTCTTTTCGTTCTTTTTGTTTTCATCTATTTTTCTTTGTCTACTTTTTTCTAATCTTCGAGCTTTCGAGCTTTTAGTTTCTATTGCCATCAGTTATCCTAATTTTTGTGACCTATTTCTTTCTCTGACTCATCTTTTGATTCTGCTGTTTATGTTTGTTCCCATTTCTCTAGTAGTCAAATAGACTATCGTTGTTCCCATAACTTGATACAATTTTGAAGGTTTCTTGAGCTTTTGAAAGGAAAAGAAACCAAAATAAGCTTTGAGGGATGAAAGAAGGTGGACGACAGACCAAGAGCAAAGAGGTAGCACGGGTAGGTGCTCATTTTGGTCCAAAAATCCTTCTGTCAAACCGCAAACGACGGGGATTTCCCAATCAGGATTAGAAACCTTTGTCTAATGACGTCACAGCCTAACCTCAATGTCGATGAAAGGCTCTCCTCTCTTGGATGAAGAAACACTTTCATCTGACTCTCCTCCCCGACGCTTTCGCTCCATCCACCTTTTCTCCCTCTGGGTGAATGGGGGTGAAACTTTTCCTCCTTCGTTATTATCATTATTTCCTGCAGGAGTACTCCTTACCAGTTTTTTTGATTTTGCTTTGATCGCTTTTGTTAATTTCCCTTCCTTAAAAGAAATCCTTTTGGGGGTAACAAAATCAATGTTTTCCTCAAAACCTTTCGATTCTCCCTCTTTTGCCTTAATTATTCCTTTTTTCCCTCATTTTTTCCATCCTGTTAACTTCTTTCTTTCTTCTTCACTCATTTCCTAAATAAAAATGTGCTTTCGGAAGAACTACCAACATCTTCCTTTCCACCGGGAATCCTTTTAGATAATATCTACTCTGCGAATCATTGGTTTGTCATCAATGAGTGAAACTGTCTTCGCGAAGTGTTAACACCACTAACAGCTTCTATCAAACAAAGCGTACTAAAGATGTATACCTCGACAGACTTACCACCTAGACCTAAAGACCAACCTACCAACCATCTACGAACTAGAGCTGTTGGGTTTTAGAAGACCCGCCGGTGAAAGCAAAACTTTCTAGAGATCCTCAGCTGTGTCAGTTTGTTCATCTCCGCGTTTTCGTCTTCTGTGTGAGGGTACAAAGAAGGTAGCGTTCCATTCTGTTGTCTATTTCCTCTGTTGTCCTTTCTGTAGACGTTTGTCATCTTCTTTGATAAGTAAGACTTGTCTACGAAGTTTGCCACTAGCCTTGAGGGTCTAGTACAGGGGTAGACAATCTTTTTTATTAACGGGTCGCATATAAAATAGGAACTAAAGTAGGAGAGCCGCACAAATTTGTTTCTGCTGTAGACTCTGCGTGTATTATTCTGCTAAGCAAAATCCACGTCAAACTTTTCGACGGTCAAAACGTAATGGTAGTGGGCTATGTATGTCGATAAACCCACGGCGGGGCGGATTAAATACTTTCCCGGGCCGGAGTTGATCCGTTGGCCGTACTTTGCTCATCACTGGTCTAATGCATAATGATGCTGTCCATGTCGAGTTGATTGTTGATCTTTTCCTGGAGTTTTCTGCATTGCTGTGTTCAAGCTCATGATTAGGGTGGGTTGTGTATGTTCTGCAGTATTCGCAGACCGGCGTTTCTCGTCATAAGAAGCCGGCCTATCCGATGAGCATGTGTGAGGTGAAATGTTAGACTACCATGTCCAATCTTTGATGCGGGGAGCTCTGGCTGCTGTATCTTCTTCTACATCAACACAAGAGGAACGAAAATGGAACAATTACAACTCACAAACGAAGATCTTACAAATGGAAAGGAAGAGATCCTGGGAAGGAAATTTTGAAAAGAGGTATAATAAAAATATGGATTTGGAGAGGAAAAACGCAAAAGAACGGATAGACTGCAGGAAGAAACGAGAAGCACAGCAGAGAAATGAAGGAATATCAGGTAAAAGATGGAGGAGGCTGTTGAAATAACCGTTGGTCCAAGAGACCAAAACGAAAATCAAACGCGCAGGTGGCGTTTAAGCGAGTCTAACATTATGCAGTCTTACAAAAATGTATATATGGAGACTGTTTAGTAGGATATATAATTATTATACTAACAATACATTATAGTAGGATATATATTATATATAAGACATTTTCAAATCAAACGTGGAAATCATTTCCCAAAACGGACGGGAGCAACACGTTCAAATCTCAAATTGGTTACCATTTCAAGAGCGAGGAGGGAAAACTCCAAAAATGAGATGAAAATATGGACGAGGAAAACTGTTTTCTGTTTCTTTTGCAGGCTCATCAATAACAGTAATAAAACATTTCGGGTTCCATAAAACTTTGCGGGTTTCAAATAACCGGAAACGGAATACAATTAACGTCAAAGGGAAAAGAGCAGAAAAGCGGGAGATTTTTACGACCATTCACATTTTTTTGTTATTGTTGTTGCTGAGAAGACGTGAGGGACTAGAACAAGAGAGAGAGAGAGGGAACAAAACACTAAAAAGAACTTATTAGGAACACGCACGCAAAAAACGAAACCAATAAAAAAGAGAGACGTGGCAGGAGAAAAGGATATAAGTGGCATTAATACCAGACGACGTACCAACAGCTTTCCTCTCACCTTCCAAACAGCCCAACCCACAGCTTCTGGGTCCAAACACTTCCAAAAATTTTCCGACTTCCCGGGGAGTCATTTACAAAACCCGGAACGAGACAAACCGGAACCGGAAACCGAGAGATTGTCATCGGAGGGCCAATTTGAAATATTTGATTTTGGTTCTCAGCTTTGGGATTTGCACATGTTGCTTGGCCTTGAACGCAAATTTAGTTTTATGGTCCGAAATTTGGGTTCCGGAGCCCCGTCACTCCTCCTCCTCCACCACCACTTCCCTGGGTTCCCTCCAAACCATTTTCTTATTAATTTCTGTTCTTTGTTTCGTAATTTGGCGACTCACTTTGGGTTTTTCTCGGAATGGCGACGGATTTCTTAGGCTTGTTTGGGGTTCCTTTGTTCTACCGCCAAATTTTGTCAGCTGCCGTTGGATTTTTAAAGTTTCTTTAGGTAGACTGAGTCCTTTGTTTGTGTTTTTGCTTTCGTCTGTTTTATTGTTTGGTGAGATTCTTCCAGAACTGCTTTTCTGTATCAGGTTGAGCTTTTGTTAGCGTCCTCTCAGGAGGTGTGTTGGTTTAATGGCTACTACGACTGACTACCGAACCGATGGCTGAAAGTTTAAGGGCTCTCCTCGCTGTACTCTAGGGTTACGGTGGTGAACTTATGGTTCGTGTGTCACTGGACACGAAATTGTTTTATACAATTTTTTACAATTTAGTTTCCACTAAGAGGAAAACTTTGGTAAGGAGGAGAGGGAGTTGTAGTAAACTAAACTACACCCGGATTGTTGAGGAATTTCACGACTCGTCTGGGTTTCTGAATATTTGGTGTCCAGCATCACACATATCCCCTAGATTTAGGGTTTCAGAGGAGGATTCAAACATGGTTCACCAGCCCTTGGGATCGCTGACAAAGGAACTGAAGGTAGCAGATATCGTTAGGTTAGTGGAAGTCCGTTGGTTACGGAAATTCCACGAGTGTTATTCTCCCAATGGAAGTCGCTGACATAATGAGGGTAGTTTCACCGAGTCAGTGTAGATACTGCCCTGAATCCAAGTCAGACAGAGACCAGAAGTCTGTCAAAGTCAGCCGTAGACCATGTATAGTGAGTATGGAGAGCTAAATCGAGTAATCAGTAACGTTTAAGAGTACCTAGGGAATCCCATTCGTGTTGTTAAGCTATTTACCCGGACTCATGGTGTTGGAATAGTCATTCCAGACACTCACGAACATTCCACTATAAGTCAGAGACAACGAAATAATTGTAATAATCGGCAGCGCTGTCCTAGCATGGCGGCATTAGAGATCATCATCATCAGCATGTACCAACTCATTGGCAGTAACATCCCTACTTCTTCTTCTCCTTACTCCTTCTAAAGCTCTTTGGGTGCTGTCCCAATAGAATCTCTAAGTAATAAATCAGGATCAAGCCAAAGAGCAGTTGAAAGAATCCTGTTGGGAATACAAAAAGACAAAACTCAAAAACTTAACCGGAAGTAGAGACATTTCAAGTCCCTCGACTAACCACGTAAACCAAGAGATATTGATGCTGGGGACTCCTTCTTCCGGCAAAAGAGAACAAGGTGGCAGGATGACGTGCTTCCTCTTCCTGATTCTTCTTCTCTTGCAAAAGAAGAACATCTCCGCCCCTGGTTTCATCTTCTCAAAAGAGAATGAAAACTCGTTTTGAGATTTTACACGGAAGGGAACGGGTCTCAAAAGACTTTTTTTTAATCTTAGCGAAAGAGGTCACACATAAATTTAAAAACCTCAGGGACGAATTAGGGATTCTTAAATTTTTATTAGTGGCCTACCACTCATAACTTCCTCATTTCGTGCTTCCCCCTACTTCGCCCGTTTTTGCTTTTGCTGTGATTTAGATTTCGTAGATTCAGAAAAGCGGATGCGAGTCAAGACAAAAATGAGAAACGTGCAAAGCTCTCGTCTCACATGTTTAATATCAAAGTGAACCTTGAAACACCAAAATTTGGAGGAATATTTGAGGAAAAGGGCAGAAGATAAGAGCTAACTAGAACTAGACGACTATAGAACGATGAAGAACTACAGTCTATCTCAGAGACGCAATGTAATAAAAGACAAAGACGCAGATAGCTTACAAGATGGAAGACAATTTTAGGAGAACTAATACTACAAAGAAGGTTGGGGTGGACAATAGTGGCATAGCAGTCTCTGTCCTTCTCCTTCCCTGTCTGATTTCCATTAAATTCTGGAGAGAATCGTTATAGTTACAGTGATGACCAAATGGTCGAATTAGACTGGGAGTGGAATCCTCCAAAGAAGTAGAGTCCTTAAAATCATGCCTGTTCAGAAACAGACAAAAGCTGGTCAAAGTTGAGGCTGTTGTTGCTGTTGGTGATGCTAACGGTCATACCCACGACAACAGCGATACGATCAATACATGACAAATAAAAGTAACAGCTCAAACTACAAACTGATTTTCACACTACAGGAGTGACGAAGGAGTAGCAGACAACAGAAACAATGATTCAGGGTCGTAATTAAACACGAACAACAGCTCCGTTTGCTCTCATTAGAAATCTACAGACAATTAGAGAGAACTACAGATAGTAGGAAAGTAGGAGTGATGAGCCACAGGCACAATAAATCAGGGTCATAGTTAATAAGTGGAAACTTACCCAAAAGCCATTATAGAAGTCGACAGACAACTATAAATATAGTAAGGACCCAAGAAAGTAAAACGTAGAGCCAACCAGAGGAATAAGAGGAATAGAGAGAATCTTAAACCATTTTTAGCAAAGCAGGAGAGACAAACAAACAGTAAACAACAGAAACAGCAACTCAGGGTCGTAATTAAGGACTAAAAACTAACCCAAAGCCTCATAAAAATCTATAGAAGCTAGAAATATTAAAAATCCAAGACAGCCAAACCTAGAGGCAACCAGAGGAATAAGAGGATCCCATATTTATTCTAGCAAAGTGGGAGTAACAAATCAACAGCAAACAACAGAAATAATGACACAGGGTCGTAAATAACGACTAAAAACTACTCCGTACCTTCTCATTAGAAATCCAAAAACAACCAAAACCGATATCCAAACCTAAAAAGAACCAGAGGACCAAGAGAGAGAGAATCGCAAAGCCACGCCAGCAAAGTAGGAATAACAAACAACAGACACAACTCAAGGCCGTAATTAAGCACTAATAACCCAACCCCATCTCTCCTAATTAATCTAATTAATTAAAAATGTTAATTTATTCACAAAAATCAACTTGGGGTGGCTCCAAAAAAATCGACAACCCCACACAACAGCAGTTCTCAAAACGACACCATCCCACCAAGAAACTAATCCAACACCGAGCAACCAAAACCGCAAAAAAACCTTAACACGGTCCTATTCTCTATCAATTAGATCCAGAAAATAAAATTTTTTAAAAGGGTTTAAAAGAAGACCCAAAAAATAAATAAATAAAAATAAAATAAGAGTCCGAAAGAAAAAATTTTTTGTATTAAAAGGGTCGAATGGGCCATTAAAAATAAATAAAAACTCAAAATTTGGTTTTTCGGTCGTCGTCGTCAGGAGTTACGTAAAATCTTTTTGCGGCCGGTTATGGGGCACCTCGAACCCGGTCTCACGTTTCCCCACTCCCCCCTCCGAGTGCTCCTTGCTTCCTCCTCCTCTTAGTCTCTTTCGGTTCATGAATTTTGGAAATGATTTCGTAATAAACGGGTTTCATCTTTATGGCGGATGAAAACGGTTTTTATTTTTGTTTTTAATTTTGGTGTCTTCTTGCGAAGAAGTTTCCCTCAATTCATTTTTAATTTAAATTTAAATTAAAAACACTTTTTTATGGTTGTTCTGTCAAAGAAATCGGTGTTCTAATAATATAAAACTGGCGTCCTTGAGTTTGGGAAAAGTTTATTTGCGAAAGGGGCCCTCAGTGATTTATATGGGAAACCTCAGAGGCGTGATTAAGCAGAACCGCTGTCACCATTTTATGGTATACACATAAGTATTGGGTCTACCGGAAAGTTCTGTCTATCGGTAACTGTAATGTCTGATGTCAACAAAGAGTTTATACTCAAACAGTATCGTCGTATATCAAAGACGGCCGTCCAGAGCTAGGTTCATCAGAAAGGTTAAAATCATCCAGTTGAAATTTCTCGAACCATCTTCTGTAAGTTTTATGGGGAACTGTACCTTCATCCAACACCTTAGACAGATTATTCACTCCTTCTGTATCATTTCTTATTGGAATTTACAAAAAGCGACAGTGGCTTGAATGAAGTTCAGATCTGTTAAATCTTAGTTAATACTAACATGAATCATGTTTGCTTTAGTTCATTAGCTAGGTTATGTATACTGTATAGGTGATAAAACAAGTACCTGTTCTCGAGGAAAGGACCATAAGTTGCTGGTAGGGTACAGGAGTTAGGGCTTTGCTGTGGAACTGACCAATGTCCAAGCGCCAGGAGCTATTCTTACAGAAGTATATTCGTAAATTACTCCAAGTTCATCCGACCAGGTACAACTACAACTTGACCGACGATGCCAACTACAACTTAAACACTAGTTAAACTAGAACTTATCTGTTAGAACTCAGAACAATCGCTTCTTTTGACCCAGATGAAACTTCTGAAAAATAGTCTGGTTTCCTTCCTGGGAGCACCACTAAACAAGGGCAACCAGTACGCGACCCTTAAGAACTAAAATTTTGGTGTTACCCGGTCATCATCATCATCATCGTCATATGCCATCTCCGTGTCTAAGGTTGGCAATCAACAGGGCTATGGATGCTGCCGCTCAGAATAGGGCGACGGCAACTATTCTCTTCAGTTCTTGAGCCACCAAGTTTTCCGTCTTCCGGGAGTCGCTTTCCCTCTATTTTCACCTCCATGATGAGCTGGAGTAGTTTGTATGTGTTGTTCCGCAGTATATGACTGATATATTGCAGTTTCCGGCGTTTAACTTCCTACAGCAACTCCTTCTCTTTGCCCATACGGGTTAGCACTTCCGCGTTTGTTACCCGGTAGAAATCTTATTTCTAAAGTCTGGCCCGGCTGCTGAAAAGGTTGGGCAGTCATGCTTCGAAGCTTTTACCCAACGGGGTAGTTGGATTGTATATTATTGAAAGTAGATTATAATAATATACGCCATCTCTTACTGGGTTAAATAGAGGAGGAAAGCAAAAACAAATATTATGAACATATAGATGCTAACAATACCGCCATTTCCGATTTTTTGGAGGAGAGTTTATACAGAAATCATTATGACAACAAAACAAGCGAAGGTGATTCCATCTGATTCTCCAGACTGTCCCATCTTTCTTCTTCCTCTCCTTACAAACCGGAAACCTCTTTCATCTTACTACCGGAAAAATGAATTTTTAAACTAAACGGGAAATTAATTTCCCCGAGAGAGGGAAATGTTTTGTACAAGAAAATGGTAAAGAGTTTAAACAAACAAAAAAAAGTAAAAATTTCTCCTTTCTACCCTTCCATCCAACCCCAACCCTCTACCCACCACCCTCCACCCAGCCATCACTTCCATCTCTTCCTTCAACTCATCAACCGGATTCGCAACTTGAGTCCTCCACCAGCAGCCCTGTCTTTCATTTTCTTTATTTTAATTAAACATTTGTAAGAACTGACAGAAACACACTTTTTGATGAGGGAGATCCCAGACAGTATACAGTGCCCGAATTCGTCTGCTGATTGACTTTCCATCGGGTCTGGAAAGTCGAGCTTTCGTGCTTTAAATCATCGTTTCTTGTGAGCGGGCTGTAGAAAGACATTTGAGTTGGACGGACGGAGGTCTACCCTCCCATTTCACGGTTCTTCGATTTCCTATCAATATTTACGGAAACGGGTCATCGGTTTCTTATCCCAAATCAAATCATCGTTTCCTGTTTGTTATGATGAAGACGAAACCGGAAATCTCTACATAGGCCTACTCATCCTTACTGTTCTGTTGTCTTTTCCTCGTAGCTTCCATTTTCGTTTATAGCTCTATCAAATCAAAAGCTTTTACGGGTATCACAAAACTCTGAGCTTTTTTGTTTCAGTATTCATATCCAGATTTCAAGACCGAAAATCCGAAATTTTTATCTTAATAGGCATCTGTATAGATTACAATTTTAGTATGACGACACTGATAAGCCTAAACAAAATCGAATACGTGATGTGAATGACTGTAAGCATTTTTCCCTCTCAAAGTATGAAAATGAATGACAATGACGTCATTTCCCCGTTTTCCATAATTCAAAATTGGAAAGACTGCCGAGACTCTCATTTTCCCTTCCATCATCACTGTTTGTATGTTTTTAGTTATACCAAGTCGATTCTGTTATACTGTAATTCAAAACAAACTTTGAACACAGATTCAGCCACATCATTCATAGGAGTCTAGTTTAGCGGCAAACTCATCATCCAAAAAGCCAGATATAAGTCATACAAAAATTGAAATTTGTTCAAAGGACCATTTTATACTTAAATACTTTCATAACTTATACACGACACATTTTTAACGCTCTGCTGTACTGACAAGCTTCGCTGGGACATTTTCCAACAAAATAGTCACGGCTTAAACGAGCTTGTCTTTGCCAAATACTGTATGTCTTGGCTTAGAGTATTTATGAAATGAATTCACAGCAGAAGTGTGCATTATTTATGAAATGAACAGGAAGAGAAATCAATGAGCTTAATGTTTAACTCGAAAAGTAAAAATTTAAATTTTTACCAAAATTTTCTTTCAACGAAATTTCAAATTCTTAACTTTGTTTAATTGTCTTGGAATTTTGATTTTTTGTACTTAGTGTGCATTACTTTTGAAATGAAATAGGAAAGGAAGTCAATTCGTTTAATTTATAATCTCGAAAAGCTATAAATTTAAATTTTTACCAAATTTTCTTCCAACAAAATTTCAAAATCCTCACCCTGTCTAACAGATTTGTCCGAAATTAGTTATTTTTCCCTCCCTTACAGTTTCTAAAACTTATAATTTCGAAAAGTGTATAAATACTATTCTATAATATATATCAATATATAAATGAACTGTTTATATACGTGCACCACTTTGTATAATTCCTATAAATTCAGCGCTGGTTGTCTTTTCATCAACTCTTGTCTTGCCTTTTATCCGAACACTAATAGGTATAACTGTACCAAAAGTCTTTCAATTGTTTCAGTTTTATTTCCACCTATATTATAATTCCTTTCAATTCTTCTCTTATACTTCTTATAATTTCTCTTTATTGTCCAAATAAGTCAGTTTGTCCCGTCAACAGTTAACCATATGTCAACAAATATGTGTTAACACATGTATAACCGTCAAGCGAGTATATTGTAATGAGGTAGTAGGACGGCGGGTATATTTTAATATATATAAAATATACATGATAAGAGTTGATTTTTGAAACCGGAAGTGGTGTTGTGAGACTACCAACTGGTAGCTCCACGAGCGAATTTGCAAAACAGACCCTCAGACCGGTGGCCAATACTGTGACAAGGTGTCTGCATAAAATTCAGGCTTTTAAAACCGGAACTTTATACTAATTTCGGGAGGCCATTATGCGGGCTATTTAAAGCGCAGGTGCAACAACTCTGAAAAACCAAAACCATGACTTGAAAACAGATTTCTTTTCCGGTCCTTCTTTGTTCTCTTCCAAAGAAGATTTCAGGTTCGTCGTGGGTGAGGCGAGGCCCGAGGGATATCGGTTCAGTGAACTCAAACCAGGCACGATATTGAAGACCGGAAGAGAGGAATTGGAAATGGCGGGTCTCCCATCATCGGTAGTGCCAACATAACGACTCATATTTCCCTGCGGGGCGGCAGGTTTTAGAACGTTTTTGCATGATCTTCCCTGTCGTTTACGACATGTCGTTAACTTTTATGCCTTGTAACAAATGAAACAAAGAACGTTAACAAAAAAACAGGAATTTTTTTCGGTCGTGCAATATTTTGATGGTTTTAGGCGCGCGTCAAAAGGATGCCAAATTTTGCAGTTTGATCTATATCATGTTAGACCGGAAATTTGGTTTTTAGGTTTGGTATACCAAGCCTGAGTACTGTTCTTGACTTACACTCCAATCTTTCTTCCGAAGGGAAACGTTATTAAACTGCTTCTCGTATTGGTGAGTTTTGAGATTTGCTGTTGTGTTACTGTTAGTGACGTTATTCTTTATTTTATTTATTGACATGACTCTTACAGGCTCATCAAAAGTAAACAAAGCTCACAGTAACAAAGAAAACAATATTAACAAAACACTGTTATCATAGAAAGACAAATAAACATATATACATGGACAGTTAGAAAAACAAGACAGATATATACATACCTATTCATTTCAAAATTAATGCACACTTTTACCGTGATTTCATTTTGTGACTTTCCACTTGACGGTAGAAGAAAATAATTCATTTCGAAAAATGTCATGATTCATTGATAAAATATTTCTTCATTTCAAAAGTGTTGCACATATTTCAGCAGATTATTTATATATTTTATAGAGCATTGCTTATAAAAATTCTAAGGAAGAGAGAAGTAGAAAATTCTAAGCTTTTCCTGTTAAAGAACCTGAGGGAAGAAGATGATAACACATTTAGTGGTGGTATAATCAAAACCCTACAACGACTACAGCAGTTTTTTCTGTTGACAATGACACAAAACCACTTTAAAAGAGAACGAAAACCGGTGTCATTCATAACTACAGTATCCAAACAAATTATTAATCCCGAAGATATTGTAGTACAAAGGTTAGTCACCTGACTGTTTCATTAAACAAAAGACATGGCGACGGGGTGATTAAAACAAAATCCGAAGCCATGATGGATGCATTAAAACCGTTAAAACATCTCCCAGAAGAAGGGTAAGAAACAACCCACCGCCAAAAACATTTTAAATCATCCCCTACCCCTCCCACCCCACTTGGGGAAGCACTAAAAAAAACTTTGAAAGAAAACTAAAAGAAAATGCGAAAATACAAAGTTTTATAATCCAGATGATGCAGTTTTAATGAAAAACGTCGGAGGGAAAAGCCAAAGGAAAAAGACGTCAACTTAATTCAGGAGCGTAAAAACGTTTCCAAAATTAAAACGCATAATGGCGGAGGGTGGAAGGGGGTGGTGGTAAAAAGGAGTCCCAAAAGTGCAATTTATACTGCGAAAACTGCAAAAGCCATTAGCAAACAAAAGGAAAGAAGACGAGGGCGGAAAGATGGCTGACGAAACAGAAGCAAAACCTCCCCCCGAAGTCCCTCACATAAAAGACTCTTAAAGCCAACCAAATCGTCTGATGATATTCTCCAGTCGTGTCAATAGAATCCTCCGGGGGATTTCCCTCTTACGAATCACTCTAATTCCATTTTCGAAATTATCATGTGCTGGAAATTTTTTTTTCTTTCGTTCCTCCTCCCTCTCTCCTTTGCTGTCGGTTTGAGTGCCTTTTCCAGGAGGAGGGAAGAATGTTTAATGAATGTCGACGCATGTCTTGTCTTTTAAAATCGACTTCCGGGTTGCAAATTTGCCAACTGAGCTCCTTTCCAAAGGTCTCTCTCTCCCCCACACTCCGAACCCTTCGATCCTCTTCGAATTCGAATCGTCTTTGAAGTTTCAATTTCGAAAAGAAAACGCTCCAGGCTGGAATCGTAGATGAGCCTTCTATTACTTCCTCTTTGGAAGCCGAAGTCTAAATTATTACACTTCCCGCCATTTTTTTTGTCGATTTCGAAGATCTAGAATTTATAATTTTGACGGTTAGAAAAGTTACTTCCCTCAGACATATTGAGCTTTTGAGCTTTTCGCTCTTTGATATCACAGGATATGAACTCGCTACCATTACTTCTATAGTCCGGTACTTAGACCAGTAAACCACAGATCTGCCACGACATTTTCAGAGCCTAAAATTTTCCCGCCTTTTTTTTAGCTTATATTCATTTCATAAATAATGCACAATTTGACCCGAGAAATCATTTGACACATACTTCACGACTGTTAAAAATTTCCATTTCAAAATTAATGCACGATACATAAATCAAAGTATTGTTAAGAAACACATAAGCACCTTAAATATATTAAAAATTATAAAATAAATTCAGGGTAAAAGTGTGCATTACTTATGAAATGAATAGGAGGAGCATTACTAGAATAGAAGTCAATTCATACAAATCCTGGTTCCGAAAAGTATAGAATTTAAATTTGTTTTCAAATTTTTCTTTCAACCAAATATCCAAATCTTCGCTTTGTTTCGTTGTCTTGGGATTATGTATTTTTCTAACTTATACTTTAGAAAAGTAAATTTAGACAGTAAACTTAGAATTTATAAGTAAGTATAGACTAAAGTAAATTTAGAAAAGGATAAATGAACTGTTGATATGCGTGCAACACTTTTGAGACGAAATTTTTTATCTCCGAGTCGAAAATTATTTCCAAAATGAATTTTGCCTACAAGTGAAAACTCACAAAATGAATTCAGAGTAAAAGTGTGCATTACTTTTGAAATGAAAAGGGGAGTCAGTCAATTCGTATAATTTCTAATCTCTAAATGCTATAAAATTTAAATTTCTTCCAAATTTTCTTTCATCAAAATTTAAAATTCTTTACCTTGTTTCAATGATTTGTTTGAGATTTTGAATTTTTTCCTTCCTTAAAATTTTTTATAACTTATACTTTAGACAAGTATTGTATAAATACTTTTCTCTAATATATATCAATATATAAATGAACTGTTTAAATATGTGCACCACTTTTGAAATGAAATGTTTCATCTCAAATCGAATAATTTTTATTTCCAAAATGAATTATTCCAGGGAAATGGGAACTCACAAAATGAATTCACAGCAAAAGTGTGCATTATTTATGAAATGAACAGGAAAAGAAATCAATGAGCTCAATGTTTAACTCAAAGGTAAAAAATTTAAATTTTTTTCAAATTTTCTTTCAATGATATTTCCAAATCTTCACTTTGTTTAATTGTCTTGGGATTTTTATTTTTCCTTAGTGTGCATTACTTTTGAAATGAATAGAGGAAGTCATTTGGTTTATTTATAATCTCGAAAAGTATAAAATTTAAATTTTTCCAAATTTTCCTTCGACAAAATTTCAAAATCCTCACCTTGTATGACAGAATTGTCTGAAATTTTCCATTTTTCCCTTCCTTAGAATTTTTCAACTTATAATTTAGGAAAGTATTGTATAAATATTATTCTATACTATATATATTAATATATAAATGACCTGTTTACATAAGTGCACCACTTTTGAAACGGAATTTTTAATCTCAAACTCGAAAATTATCGTTATATCCTAAATGAGCTCTTCCTACAAGTAGGAACTCACAAAACAAATCCACAGGGACAGTGTGCAATACTTATGAAATGAATAAGAAGGGAAGCCAACTCGCTCAGCGTCTAATATCCAAAAGTGTCAAATTTAAATTTCTTCCAAGTTTTCCTTCAAAATCTTCTATCTTCAACGGGGGGCGGGAAGATTTTTCTTTCGATTTTCCTTTCCCTTTCAAATTTTCTGCTCACACGATCCAGAACGCTGACTTTATATAATCCACTTCCGCTTTCTAAACTTACTTATACTTTTCACTTTACGTATGCATATTTGCATAGATATTATATCTTCCTTCTTTCTTTATTGACTTTAAATTGAACTCGAGGATGCGTTGATGGAGAGAGAGAGAGAGGAAGGCTGTTTTCCGCTTCGCGATTTTTGTTTTTCTTATTTTTTTGGAAAAAGAGCTTTTCCGTTTCGGTGACTCTTTCGCCGATATATTCTCACCATACTGAATTACCATTAAAGTATAAATTGGATTCTGAAGAAAAAAGTGATAGTGTTTGTGGATTTGAAAGTTAGGCAACCAGCAACACACCCAAACATTTCCTTTTGCCTACGTTGAAAGTGAAATGGTTTCGAGGTTCGAAATTTTGTTTTTGGGGGGTTGTTCACCTTTCAGCGCCTTTTTTGAATAATTTTAGGGTCGATTTTGATTTTAGGAGTTGACAAAATATAGAACAAATATTTCCTTGTCCATCAGCTCAAATTTAAGCTTGATTGGTGACTCACGCGTTCAAATGGTCAGCACTCGTTGTGGGGTGGTAGAGAAAACGTTCTAAACTCGCTTACTTTCTACCCTCGAGTGATTTAAACCGCAGCATGCAGCAAAAAAAAAGTTAAATCTATTAAAAATCAAATTTTGAACATTTAACCTAAACAAAAGCTTTCAGTCGAGAAGAGAAAGAGAGAGGCAGGGAGGAAGAGGAGGAGAGAGAGTTTGTGGTCTGTTGCTCACTGGAAATAAATTAAAAAAGCCGATTTCGATTAAGTTCCAATCAATAAATTGCATTTTGATCACTAATTAATAAAATTGTCGCGTTCGGAAATTAATGAGGCAGAAGATGGACAAAGTTGTTGAGGAGAGAGAGTGGAGGAGGAGGGAGGCAAGTGTCAGTCCTGTTTTTTGCCTTTCGGTGCTCCACAAAATGCACATGAAGGGGGCAAGTGATTGACCGATAAACGCATTTGCGTTGCACTCAACGTTTACAATTTTTTTAGGCGCGATCAAACCAAACCAAAGACAACTTCATTCCAGATCTCCTAGAATTATCTCCTCCCTTCTGGTAATTTAACGGAGTAAATCTGGAAACGGAACCTCCACGATTCTGGATGATGGTGGGAGCGAGGCTGTGTGATCTCATGTTCGTCCGGCAGAATCCTTGGAGAAAATTTATTTCAAGGGATTAGGGTATAATGGGTGAGTAGATAAGGTCTGGATAAAGGCAATTAGTTTCCGGTTGGCGTTATCTGCTTGTTTTCGGTCAAGGAAAAAACGGGAAGTATGAATGACGAAAGAAAATTATTAGGCGCCGATCCGTTTTGTGTTAATGGCCTCAACAATAATTGAAAGTGAAGAAGTGAGGAGAGAGAGGATCTCCGACGAAGGAAAATGAAAGCGGAAATCACAAGTTAGAACCGGAAATTTGTTAAATTTTAACTTCTTCTCTTTCTTCTTACTCTCTCTCTCTCTTTCATCCCTCTCTTCTCTGTCTGTTTCTACGCTTTCTGTCCTCATTTTGTTCGTGTAGACTCTTCAGTCTCTGCCATCTCTCTCTCTCTCTTTTCTGTTCTTTCCTATTTCTCTGTTCTCTCTTTCTGTTCTGTTCTTCGGTTTCTTCTCTCTCCTTATTGTGCTTTCCTCCCCATCTCTTTTCTTTCGGCTACTAATCTCTCATGTTTCTTTTTCTTCCTCTCACTTTCAGTCTTTTCTCCTCATCTCTTTTTCTTTTCTCTTCTCTTTTTCTTTTTGAACTCATCTTCTCAGATGTCTGGTTTTATATTTTTCTCTTTTTCCAGTTCTCTCCTTCTCTTGTTCTTTAGTCCTTTCTCTTATTCTTAGTTTCTCTCTTTTTTTGTTTATATACCTCTTTCTTTTTCTCTAGTCTATATTCTTCTTTACCAGTCTCTCTTCCTCTTTTTCTTTTCTTCTTTTCCTCTTCTTCTTCTTCCTAGTTTTGCTTTAATTTCCAGTGTCTCTGTCTTGTTTCTGTCTCTAGCTTTTCTTCCTTTTGTTGCTCTCTTTTTCTTTTTGTGCTTCGCTCTTTTTCCCCTGTAATCCTTCTGCTTGTAGCCGTATACTCCTTCTCTCCCTTGTTCATTGTTCTCGTTCTGCTTCTGTCTACTTTCTCTTCTTTCTACCTTTATTTTGCTTCTTTAATGTTCGTTCCATTTCCGTTTTATTTCTAATTTAAAACCTTTAATTCTAAATCAGGTCTACATACCTAACCAGTTTCAGGCTTTTCATCCCTCTCAGGATTTCGAAACCCCTCTCTTGACATCCTTCAACACTTCCTGTCATCATTTCCTTCTCCCAGACGACTAAGTCGAAACACACCCAACTCCGAAAGCCAAAATCCTCTCTCAAAAAGAAACAAAGAAACCTTTTAAAGCCCAACCCCTGTCGGTCACATCCTCGGATCCCTCCCCCTACCCCTCAAACGAACAGACCCAAACACACAAATTCAGTCATCTGAGCTTTTGATCATTCCTCCTACCAGTGGTTTCCCGTTGACAAAAAAAGAGGAAGAAAGCAAAAGTTTAAAAGCTTTATAACCAAATCCGAAAACTACCCCTAACTCTCTCCAAATCTCACCCTCTCATCTCTTTTCCCTCTTCGTCATTAACAAATGCAAATAAAATTGTTTTTAATTAATTTCACTTCCGTTTCAATCATTATTATCTAAATCTTGTTGGACGGTGATTTTCCAACCGGAAATTCAGGTCGTCGGGGTTCATTTAATTTCAATTTTGAGAACTTTATCCCGGGAGATGAGGAAAAGGAAAGGAAAGCCCAACAGAAAAAAAGGAAAACTTTTCCTGCGTATTTTTCTACTCGGATTTTACCTTCTCAGCCTCTTCTTTAACCCACTCCCTCTCGGCTCCGACAGAAAAGTTAATTTCCCCAAATTTTTTCCAGTTCCAGAAGGGACTTCTCCTGCCGTTCGTAAACAATTTTTTTCTTCTTCCCTCCCTCTCCTCCTCTTCCTCCTCCATGTTCCTTTTAACAATATTCTCAACTTGATATTAAAGGAAAATATGAGAGGATTACGGAAACATGGAAAGTTCATCTTTTGTGTCTCTCTTCCTCTCCCAAAAGAAAGTCTCGTCACGTGAGCGGACTCGACTCCTTTCTTTCCTCTCTCGCTCATTCCACGAATCTGTATTTACAAAACGACCAAACCGGAAACGGGTATGTACAAAAATCAGCAATCGATCCTGGTACTCATAGTGCTTTAACACTGTCTTCTATATTTAACTTGTATAGCACGCTCCCTTTAATTGTTGTCTATAAACTATTGCGTCAACACTGCTTCATTTTTCTTTTCTTTTTCCTTTTCCTCTTTTCGCCTCCTCCAATACCCCCTCATCATGTTGCTGTGAGCTCTTTTCCTCTCCTCGGTCAGCCCCGTCTTCAGCTTGGTTTTGGAAAGGTATCCCTGTGGCTCCAGTTTATTCTTCAACTAGTCGGATCATGTTGCATGATTTTCCAGTTTTTTGCGATGTTTTGTCCGAGTATAGGAATCATGCTGGTCTTGTTTACTTCTGCAGGATATACTGGAAGATCCTCTTTTTCAGTCTTTTCTTTTTGCTTTACATTTTTCCCGCCTTTTTTTTAAATTTGAAAAATGTGAACGTTAGACTAATTCGAAGATTTATTAGAAGACCCTGGTGTATTCTGTTGACAAAAGCTGTAGTGCGATGTTCAAGGAAGTTGGAGTTTAAGCTACGAATAAGTCTAGCGTGTGAACTAGCTGTCGCGGATATTGTATGTGTCTCTGTTGTCTTGTCTGGACTACCCAATTTAGTTAAAACGCGTGACAACCCTTTTTCGATGAGCCTGAGACACAATCAAAAATGCTACTTCCGGTACAAAAGAGTTTCCCTCACAAAAGGACAGTCATCACAGAGAGATGATTCATTCAGTTCCATTCCTTAGTGTTGAAGAAGTTTCTGACTCAGCCGGCCAGCTGTTGAGATGAGTCGGTTGGGTGTTTGAAAAGCTTTCAAGAAAATCCTCACTGACCGAACAGAGTGTGTCGGTTAGATCGGCTGTCGTCGCATGTTTGGTTTAAGCTGTTTAATTGTTAGTTAAAGCCAAACTTATTCAAACTGTAGTACTGTATCAGTGTTTGTAGGTACCTGACAAATATTCTGACAACAGCCTGAGTATTTTGAACGAATAGGATTCACAACCAAAAAGCTTGGACTCTAAGAAGCTGTGTGTCAGCTGTCTTGCTTGGAAAGCTCATTCGAACTTCTTAAAAATGTACCAGAAAGAAATAGGTCAGAACCTTCCCAACCAGAGGAGGATTTTCTTCTTAGTTCGTCTACGTCTAGCATGTCGTGACGACAGGAGAGGAAAAAGAACCCGAAAAATAGAGTCAAGGGGAGGAGGAGAGAAAAAAGGAGGAAGATAAATTTCAATGAGCGGAAGCTTTGAATTCAGCTTTTACTGCAAAAGTTTATTACAACGGCAGCTATTCGGGGTGACACTTTATCAAAATTTTTATGTCTGAAATGCTTTTAATATGTCCCTTGGAAAACATCAAAATGTCAGCAATTAGGAAATTTTTCCTCCCGTTTTTGTTGTTAACCTCCCTATTCTAGTTGTTTCCAACCCAAATTTGTTTTTTTGTTGGAGCTGTAGGGAGAGTTGAGTGAAGGGAACGAGAGGACTGTGTTTCTACAGCACGCTGTTGGACTAAATGAATTAATCGGGGTTGTTCTCGTTTCGAGAATATTTATTTTCCACTTTTGGATAATTCTTCCTCACTCCGTCGTTTTTTTTTCTTGTCCACCTGTCGGCAGATTTTTGCTGAAATTATTCATTTGTGAAGTGTTACTCAAATTGAGATTGCTGATGTTGTTATCGATGAGTTGTACGTTTGGCTTCTAACCTAATGGAGTCCAGAAGGATGTTTCCAATACTGGTCCTACCTCCTCCCTTATGCCCCTCCAAAAAATTGTGAGAACCTGATTTTTGAGGTTTTGTACCCTTTTTTCCCTCTTGTTACCATTAACCATTAGTACACGATATTTCTCAAACCTTTAAAAGGATTAACACTATGGAATACTTTCATAATGAGAACCGGAAATGCAGAAAGATGATAGTAAGACAGATGGAATATTAAAAGAGAAAATTCACTAGAAAGCTAGTTTCGTGCTGAATGTAAATTATTTTGGTCAGGGATTGGTAGTAATAACATTAAAAATGGGAGAAAGAGGGAACTGGGAGTATAAAAAGCAAAAAAATAAAAACGGAACTAGGGAAGGGAAGGGAAAAAGATAAAAAAGAAGTCACAAAGGGAAGAAAAACGAATAAGCATACCAAAAAGTAGTTAAAAAAGGAGAGAAAAGAAAAAGAGGAGGAGAAAGGAACGTTGAAGTATAAAAAAGAAGAAAAAAAAAGAGGAAGTAAGACAAAGAGGAAGAGGATAGAATAGAAAAGACAACAAACTAATCAGACAACAGCAGGGAAAAAATTCCAAACGTCAGTAACAGAAAGACTAACAAATAAGAACTTCCAGTACTTCCTAGAAGTACCTGCTGGTTCCTAGCAACCACGCAATAAGTCCTCAAGCGGCGGGACAAGATGATAACACCCTACAACCTCAGGGATTCCTCCCGGTAGATGAAGACAGGGAGAGCGTGGTCTAAGGAAGAGAAAACATTAAGAAAATGAAGGAGTATTGGGTGAGGCGAAAAGAAGACGCCGGAAAGAAGTGCTAACGATGTGGTCTGAGGAAATGGCCGAAAGGAGTACAAAACTAACAGAAAGATGGATGACAGTTATGTATAAGCAGACATCTTGGATATCGGGGGTATGTGAAAAAAAAAATCAGCAGTCAGTACCTATTTAAAGACCAAAACGGAGATTTTGAAACGAAAGGATCAGGTTACACCAGTTAAAGATGAAGCCCTATTAAAAGCAGAAGATGATTTAACAACAGTTGACGTTAGTCACTCTCAGAGACTTTGAATTTGAGAGAGAGAGAGAACACATAAAACAGAAAGGAAGAGAGAAAAGTAATTCGCGACGAAAGAAAGGACAAAAAAAGAGAAAGTAAAGATAATAAAAAAAGGATTCTAAAAGGAAGTAAAAAGCTCAGAGAAAGGGATTTCATTCTAAACATTGACAATAAAAAATTTTACGGCTTCACTTTCAATTTCGTAAACCTGAAACAGGTGGGTTTCCGTTTCCTCCCTCCGTCTTCCTTCTGCTACCCCCTCACACTCACCCCCTCGAAGTCAAGGTTGCGCACTTTGGAGGAAAGAAAAAATTTTTTTTGTTTTGTTTTTCCTTTTTTCCTTTCTTCGCCTTTTCATCTCTATCTTTCATCCGCCATTGACAAGCATCATTTACCGAAATTGAGTCTGTTGTTTATTTCAGCAATTTTCTTTCTTCCCTCGCATCCCCCCCCCAAATTCCCCTTCGTCCCTCAGGGCGCTTTCGTCTGTTTCATTTTCTGGAAGTTTTTCGTTGTCTAAATTTTCTTTGTTCTTCGCTTTGTTGTGACTGTTTTCAATCAAATTTGTCCTTCCTGGTGATTGTATGCATCATCTGTTCGTTTATACTGAAAGTTGTATGAGTATGTACTGTGCTGACCCTTTCCCCCTCAAGGGTTGGGTTATGATACTTGATGTCTGTGTGTTAGACACTTACAATTAGCCTCTGATGAGTGTACATAGTCACTTACAGTCACGGTTTCACTAAATCTACAACAACAATGGTCTTACAGTAGGCTACTTCTATCTTTTAACTATTAAGACGTTCCCTGGCCTCACTGTGGGGTCATAAAAGCGTCATCCGTTGACCGCCGGTGACCCCACGGTTGTGCCATGAAATATTTCACAAACACTTGGCTGAGCGCCGGTGACGTCACATTCAGAAATTATTGCGCATGTGTCGCTGTCGATCTTATTCTTATTTACACATGTGAACAAATACCAATGAAGTTCATATGTTGTGAATTTAAAATACTGGTGCTCAGGCAGCACGAGAGTCAGTTCCACCGGCACCGACACGAAAAAATTTTCATCAAACCTCCGAACGTCATAGTGTCAATACGAATGAATCAAGTGAGAGCGAAAAAAAGAAGACCAGAAGAAGAAAAAGAGTAGATGAGAGAGAGGGAGAGAAATGAAAGGAAAGTATGATGTGTGAAATAAATACTAAAGAAAAGAGAAGAAGGAAAAAGGAATAGAGCAAGAGAACCACCAATGAATGATCAACGATCTAAAAATAAAAAAAGGAAGAGAGAGAACGACAGTAAGTGAATAACGAGGTTCTCAAAGAAACAACCAAATGTCAAAAAATCAAAGGAAAGTAGAAAATAATTGGAGACACGACTCAAAAGAAACAGAGAATCATTTCAAATAAAAAAAAGAAAGAAATTTGTCATAGCGCCTGAAAGGAAGAAAAGAGTAAAAGAAAACAAAAAAGACAAAACAATCAAAGAGGAGAAGAAAGAATCGCAACAGCAGAACATTCTCTCTTCCTGCAGTTCGTTATAATTTCCATCTCAATTTCAATAAAGAAAAATATTATTAACGAACCCGTATCCAGAGACAGTTTCACATAAAAATTCACTGTCTACCCCGGAGGAGAACCTACTTTCTCCTGTCTTCTTTCTACTTTCTCCTTGCGTGCGTGGGATTTGTAATCCGGCGATCCCTCCTCACCTTCCTCCATCTTCCATAACTTTTCCTCCCCCTGACTTTTATTATTATTATTTTTATTAAAATAAATAAATAAAACGATTCGAGATTAAAGTTGAAGAAAAACAAACTTTTTTCCACCCCGAGGTGGGAGAAGATTTTAAACGCGCCTACGTATTCCTGTTTCCCCAACGCGAACGCCTGCTTACGCTCTTTTTAACATTTAAATTCCATTTTCTTTGCCAACCGACATCGCAGAGTTTCATTCGCGCCAAAAACCACATGAAACAAATTTCCCATCTTCGGATTAGGTTAGAAAGCTTTGAGCTTTCGAAATGACTTAGATTCCGATTCGTCTTGACTTTCCATCCTGAATTCTCAAAGGCTCTGAAGGATTAAAGTTCGATAAAACGGCAAAAGGGGTTGGTGATTTAAGGGAGGAAAATTTCCAAAACTTGTGTAATGTTATGTAAATTAAGTACAGGAAGAAGTGTTGGAACTGTATGTAGTTTGTCAATGTCAAGCTTTACTGATACAGTTAGTTCTTGAGGGGTATCAGAGTGTATATACACAAACTGAGCATTTGGGTTTTAGTGGGGAGGAGCTTTTAGCTTCTAGGACCTTTGAAAGTGTCTGTACAGTGAGAGGAAGCAGAAGTTTCACATCTTTCCACTCGATAATAATTTTTATACTTTTCTCAGACAAAACCTGTCAACCACAACACCCCAAAAATGCTCTCAGAGTCATCTCTTCTTTTTCCTGTCTCCTGTACGTTATCATGCCACCGGCTCTCTTACTTTATGTCCCGGCTACCATCAGTTTATGTGTAACCTTAAAAGGGAGCCTGTTGTGTGAGTCATATACAGAAGGCAATATTGACGACCAGTATGTATTGAACTGGGAACTAAGTAATTGGGGATTCATATACAACCAAAAACACAGGAGAGCCAATACTGTATAAACCTACCTGTATGGTGGTGTTTAAAATATGCATTCTTCCTCGTACCATGATTTCTTCTGAATCTTTTGGTGTTGCTGTCAGTCATTCCTGCTCTTATGGCTGCTTCCTTCAACGATGGAGTTGGCTTCTTCCATTTTTGAGTAACGAGCCTTTGAGGTATTCTGTATTTGAAGTAACCTGTAAATTGCTTGGATGAAAAAATGGGAAGGAGTACTGGAAGGTGGTCTGAGTCAAGATTGAAATCAAGTACTTCCAGGTCCTTAACCTCTAACACATTACACTATACACAAACATGGGTAAACACTAACACTCACAGATCTACTTAACACTTGACACAGCCGAGGATCTGGAAAGTATTGGTATCACAGGCAGCTCTTCCAGAGACTCAGCAAGGCTACACAGTAACACACAAAAAAAAGGTCCTTAACTACGGATAACATTGGTGTTTAAAACATTTACGACAAGTCTTGGTAATAGTGTGCAGTATTTATGAAATGACATTAATTGGATCAAACGACTGCCTAATATCTAGCGTTAGTCATAGATTTTCAAGCAGACTCAGGTACGCTCGCCTTCTATTGGTTTCATATTTAGCCCGTATTCTAAAGGTTTATTGATACAGTACCTTTTAGAAAGCTGCGATTTGCTGACTAAACGAATTTCTAACATATGTCCTGGATGAGCTACCCTTCAACAGAAACCCCGACACCACCTGCTAGAAAAATAAATAAAAAAAACTCCAACAAAATGACTCACTGGAATGCTGTCGTGCGTTGAAAACAACTCTACTCAACCCCGCGACTTCCGTCATCTCAACCCCTTCCGGCTTACACACCCCCGTGAGAACGAAAAGGAAAAATGGAGAAAGAAAATGAAAGTTTTATTCAAAAAGGAAAATTCATAATTTTCCGCTTAAAGAAAAATCCGACTTGAAAAGAATGAAGAGAGACAAGAGGGTAAAGAAATAAGAAGGAAGTAGAGTGGAGGATGGAAGGAGAGCTTAAGGGAGAGACAGGGGAGGGAATTGATACAGTAAGGAAAAACTGTATAAGGAAAAATAAAAACAAGATGAGAAAGTGAGGGAGAAAGTGAAAAGTCTCGTTAAGCGTAAAATGAAAGTTGCGCGACGGAAAACATGCTGTTGGAAACTGTCTTAAGAATAATTCCATCTGTACCATGAGAAGGAGGTAAATGGCGTACTCATGTGGGAGTTTCATGGGAATGCTGTCGTCCATTATTTGGACTTCCGGTTTAAAGATTTCTAAAATTTTGTGTCTGGTGTTTCCCTCTTTGGTCAATGAATTCACAAATTGGGTCAACTTCTTCCTTTTCCTTCTTCCTTCCTTCCTTCCTTCGTTTTTCTTTTCCTCCTCCCTTCTTCATTCTATTTATTTCTCTTCTATCTTTGCCTTTTGCTCGCTTTCTTTCTTCTTCGTCCTTTTCTTTCATTTTTCTTCTTTTCCTCCTTTCTTCTTTTTCCTCTTTTTTTTTGTCTTTTTTTTTCTTCTTTTCCTTCCTTCTTTTTTCTTTTTCATCGTTTTAGATCTTTTCTGATTTTCTTTTTGTTTTCTTCCTTCCTTCCTTTTTTCTCATTTTTCTTTTTCATTTTACTTTTTTCATCCTCCTTCTTCTATTTCTACTTTTGATCCTTTTATTCCTATTTGCTTTCTTCCATCTTTTCCCTCTTCTTTTTCTATTCTTTTTCTTATTTTCTTTTCACTTACATTCTTCTTCTCACTTATTTTATCTTCTTCTATGTTCTTTTATCGATTTCTTTTTCCTCCTATTTATTTTATATTACTTCTCCTTTCTACTATTTTTATATTCTGTTTATTCTTTCTTTTCTTCTTCTATTTTTCATTTTTCCCTCTTCTTTTTTCTTCTCCATTCATTTCCCTCTTCTTTCTATTCTCCCTTCATTCTCCTCCTTCTTCTTTCTTTCTTCCTTTCCCCTCTTTCTTAAGTGGATGGAGTGGATTAAGTGTTCACCAAAAATTCGTTTAGGTATTTTGTTAGAAACGATCATAATTTTAGGAAATAGATGCATTAGGGATGGTAGCATCAGTTGTCTAAGGCTACGTTAGGAATGAGAACGAGATACGTGCGCCTAAAAAAAAATTTTTGATTCGGAAGACGAAGAAAAGCTCACAACGACGCCACTGACGAGGAAACCCTTTGAGAGCGTGCTGAAAGCGATAAATCGGAAATAAATAAATCTCACACTCACGAACGTCGACCCGTTCGCATGAAGATAAAAAAGACCTAATTCGCCGTTAATACCCTCACGTATCATAATTTGCACGTTCATTATGCCTCCTTCCCTCTCCTCCGCCTCCTCTACCACTCCTCCCAGATTCTTTTGAAATTTTTATTCTGCAGCAACAAAAAGGAAAAAAAAATTTTCCCGCGTGTGATGAATGCGAGAGGGGCAAAAATCCTAGGAATGGTTTTCCCGGGACTTCCGAATTACACCTGGAAGATTGTTTTTAGAAAAAAAAGGGCAAATGAATCCTTAGAGTCAGATTTACGGACACCGAACGCCCTTTTTGCCTTTTTTTCCAACGGAGGGAAACGAGAAGCTGGGGTTGGCGGTGGTGGTGGTGGTGGTCGGGAGTCAAACGGAACGCGAAAGCAAATGTAAAGGAAATCCCCGAAGGCTTTTGTCCACCACCGGAAATTGTTTTAGGAAGAGTATAAATGACAGAATTTAATTCAGGGTCGTGTAAAGGAGATAAACGAGTTTACTCGTTACTAATGAGGGTCGTCTTCCTTTTGGTTTGATAATTTTCTTTCCGGTATAACCTGAAGAATTTTTTGCTTGGGAAACACTAAAGTATTCTTGAAATAAGAAGAAGGAGGAGGAGAACGACGACGAGACAGAAAGACACACAAGAACAAAAAGGAGAAAGGAGGGGAAAGAAGAGAAAAAAAAGAAATAAGAAACCGGAGGAAAAAAATAATGAGACAAGAGGAAGAAGAGAACAAAAGAAGAATAAGATGAATTAAAATTGCAAGGAAAAAAAAGTCCATAACAAAAAGAATAAGAAAAAGGCCGTAATGATGAAGGGAAAAAGTAAAAGAAGAAGGAAGAAAAAGTCAAAACAAAAAGAGGAAAATAAAAGAAAGAAATGAAGAGAAAAAGAAAAGGAAGGCGCTTAAGAAGAAGAAAAGGCAAAGGAGAAGGAGAAAAAGAGTGCTGGCGAAGATACAAAAGTTATGCCGGAAAAGAAATAATCAGAAATAGAATATGAAAACAGAAAAGGAATATATGAATCATCATAAAAGCCAGTGAAAAGACGATAAAAGGAGAAAGAAGAAACTCCAGGATACAAAAAGGCTACATCGAAAAGAAAAAGATAGAAGCGCGCCGAAAAGATGATCAAGTCGATGATGAGAGAAATGAAAAGAAGAATGGGATGAGAGAAGGAAAAGCCAGCATCAGATGAAACGATAGAATGAAAAGAACTGAGAAATAGGCAAAAATGGAAAAGAGAGACAAAAAGAAAACAAGAATTGGATGAACTGAAGAAATCAAACCGTTAAAGAACAAGAAAAAGAAAAATAAATAGAAAACAGAAGATGAAAGAGCGATGAAGAAGAAATACAAAAGCTAAGAAAAATAAAAAGAAAGTTAAAAGGCTTAGAAGGAAAAGAGGAACGTAGAATTAGTTGAATGGCAAAAAGAGAACTGGATGAAGAAAGAAAAAGAAAAGAAACCAAAGGACAGCAAAAACGGAAAAGTAGAAAGACGAAAAGGAAAACGAATGAAAACAATGAACTGGAAAACAAAATATAAGAACAAGAAAAAAAGAAACCGAAAAAAGAAAAGAAGAAGAAAAAGCAGAAGAGAAAAAGGGAGGAAGAAGAAAAGTGGCGAGAAGGAAGACATAAGACTAAAGTAAAAAAACAAAACAAAATAAGACTAAGACGGAAATGAAAAGATATAACCGGATTACTAAGGAATGAGAAGAAGAGAAAATAAAAAAGACGAAGAGGAAGTAGAAGAAGAGAACTATAAAGAAGAAAGTAAAAAAGAAAGACCGAAAAAAGGAGGAAGAAGAATAATGAAAACGGCACAGTGGAAAAGGAAAGAAGAAGAAGACAAAAAAGCAAAAAGAAGAAGAAAACGGACGAAGCAAAATTTGGCTCGCTTTCTACGATTGTAATAAAAGAAGAAAAAGGGCCCGAGGGCCCTCAATCATTCTCTTAAACAAAAAATTTTCCTTTTTTCATTCATTCCGACCTTTCTGAGCTTTTCCATTTTCATTTTTTGTTTCTTGAGGGTGGTTTCTACAACCCTTAGATCAGAACAAAGGGAACTTGCCGGGTAGGGGTAGGGGTGAAATTCAGAAAATATTAATTTTACGAATTTTCGATTTCGAAACTTTTAAATTTTCCACCCGGAATTTGAGGAAAATTCGAAAAATTACAACAACAAAAGAAACTTTTATCGAATTAATTTAGAGCTTTTAAGAAACCGGAAAATGTAACGTTTAGTTTCCGCTTCCTGTTTCGTTTTACAAATGGCCGAATGAATTTTTCTTTGTCCCCCGCCTTAAAAACTTGCACCCCCCTTTTCCTCTTTTCCATCTTTCGCCCTGAAATGTTGGGAAAATCCGCGTGAAACCGAAGACGCCGACTCGTCCAAGCGTAACCGAGCTTATATTTGACTTTGGAAAGATTTTCCGGGGCTGATGCGATGCCTTTTTACATTTGGTGGGAAAAGCTCCCCAATATCGGTGCTTACTGCATTTGTCTTCTCCTCTACCACCCTCACATGTCTTTGGGTTATTGGTAGTAATCGCTTTCCCTGTTCACTTTACTTGTCTTCCCCCAAATATGAATCAAAGCTCCTGGAGACCACATGTCTGGATGGTGGCGGTGGGGACGATGAGTCGGTCTTGCTTTTTAGGGGACAAGATGGAAAAAGTAGGAATTGAACGCGCCTAAATCAAGTTTCCTTCAAAAGAGAGAAAAGTGGAAAACCTCTGAGTACATATAAAGTTAGGGTCGTTGCAGTAAAACCGTCTGTCAGTGGCGTAATTATGTTTTCTCCGTGCAAACACACACAAATCTTCATTTCTCTTCCCCGGAGTGATGATTGGTCCTCTCGTGGGACCTCCAAATTTTTCCTTTCTTCGTGTGAGACCCTGAAATTATGATCTTTAATTTTGTTTTCTTTCAATTTTCATCTTCTCCTCCTCCTTTCCCCCTTTTCTTCATCTTCTTCTATCTTCTTTTCTCTCCGACCTTAACTCTTCCACTTCCGGTTCCTTTTCTTTCTTTTCCCCTTCTCCTGTGTGGAAAATCGGAGGTAAGTTCTTATTGCTCTATTTCGAGCTCCAATCGTGTGAAAATGTTGGTGTTTGCTCTAATTGCTATATCATGAAGCTTCGATCTTGTAGAAAAGTTTGACGAGAACTCTGATCGACCTGTACCGAGGTCCGATCATATGAACAATTGTAGATGAACTCTGATCGACTTGTTTTGAGCTCGGATAGTGTGAACTATTATAGGTGACCTCTGAATGCTCTTTTCCGAGATCGGATCGTGTATACAAATATACATGAACTCTGACCGTCCTATTTCGAGCTCGAATCATGTGAACAATTATAATCGAACTCTAGTCGACCTATATAGAGTTCCAATCGGGTGAAAATTTTGAAATGAGCTCTGTTGGTTTATCCAGAGCTTTAATGGTGTGAAAATTTGATGTATGCTCTGATGAATCGTGTCGACTCGTCATTCTCAATTTGACTGTCTTGATGTCCAATAATATAAAAAAATGAAGCAGAAGACAAAACAAAAACAACAAAAAATTATTATTTTCTGAATCGAACCTCTGTATAAGGAAATTTTTATAATTTGTAGTTCACACTTGTAGTTTTTATAATAAATATTAAAATTCATTTCGGCTTATTATAATAATATAAAACATGGATCGGTTTAAAGTCGTTTGACAAAATTTAACGTGAGGCCTACGATATACTGTACAGCCTCTTCAAAGGCTGTACGAAGTACTTAATATCCCGCTTAAAGACAGGTGGCAACACTACCCTACCTTCTACAACTACTACTGTTAACTACAACACTACACTCTTCTTTGTTGTCTGGATTAAAAACATACACCAACCTAGTCGTCAAATCACGTGACCCAATCCGACTCCATTTTTAATAAATCAATCGGAATTGAAGATGTGAATTAAGATATGACTACCTCCGCCACAAGGGGCACGTCAACTCCATCAATTTCCGCTCTTTGACTACAGACATCCAACGTCTTTTTATATCTCCGACAGCGATCCCGAGAGAATAAAAACGAATTATAAAAAAATCATAAAAAAACGCCATCATCTTCACCCCCGACCTCCCAGGGCACCCGCAGGGAGGAAGGAAAACTGAGGTGCAGAAGTTATAAAAGAAATTAGCCACTTAACAAGTGATTACTCAATAGTCGGGGCGGAAACGATGCCGCCTTGATTAACTGTGGAAGGAGGAAAGTATAACTACGAATAAAAAGTCTTCGGTTTAACATTTCCTTTTCATCCCCATCTTGATGTTAACTTAATAACTCCAACATTGTAACATTCAACCAGAACTGTGTAACACCCTAACATGATTAATCAACCAAATTTTTAAAATGTTATGTATTAATAATTTATTATTTATTTTACTTACGAACCAATATTATATGTGTATATCCAAATGGTGGTGATAGTCACCAACTCACCAAAATTTATAGCCCAGTAATAATCTCACAACCACTATGTCTCACGAGCACTCTAAGACTAATGAAATCACCGGAAGCTAGCGCTAGGCTCTTTCTTCAATCAAACTCACCTGCGCGCGCAGTCTGTTAGTTTCATCTTTAGTCCCTTTTAACACTAAAAACAATTTTTCACTTTTTCACAGCTTTTCACACAAGGTTAACCAAATAAATTGTCATTTCACACTTATATACTTAATATCTCTTTGATTTATTTTATGTATATTTTTATATGTTTGTAAATTTATAAACTTACTGATTTTTTGTTATTTTAAATTTCCAGAATTATAAATTATTTGTTATTTCCATTAAAAATTTTTATTGGTGAGTTTTGTGTATTTTTATTTATTTGTTTTCACATTTATTTATTAACTTCTACTTTTCATTTATTTTTTTATATATTTATATGTAAATTCATTTATTTAGTTTTATCTTTATTCACTTTTTTAATGTATTTTCCGAACTTTGCTTTACGGCTGTCAGATCTGGTCCATGACCAGGAAAACCGAGGAAATAATAAGGACGATCCAAAGAGTCATGGAGAGGAGCATCAGAGGTGTAAGGCTCCTCGATAGGATAAGGAGCCTATCGATAAGAGATCAAGTAGGTACCGACGATGGTGTCCAGTTCATCAAGAAGATTAAATTGAAATGGGCTGGTCATCTGATGAGAGGAAGATGGAACAAAGAGACCCCACTCTGGACTCCAACTCTGGGGCACAGAAAATAGTGCATACAGTACCTAGTTATAGTATAAATACAAAATTAAATATACACTGGAAATATTATAACACCTAAAAAGGGTCTACAAATAGAAATATATTATCAGCAATTTGTCTTCATTCAGCAGAAACGTTTCCTGTCCTTTCTTGGTCACAGACATTCCTCTCTATCCTTAGCCTAGTTCAAGAACTTAACAACACTCTTGGGGCACTTGAAAATCTCTTCCCCCAACCCCCTCTCCCCATCTCCTCCCCGATGAATCCTAAATCACCAAGAAACATCGAAACGATGTAAACATGTCGCCAATAATTCTTTCACAGGATTAGAGCTTTTAGTCTGAAGATGGGTAGTTTAGTTAATTAGCTCTCTTCATCATTCTCCAAATTTCCGGAGAGACGAATAGGGGGCAAAGGGGGGTTCCAGAAAAAATATTTCGACAATAAAAAAGGAAGTAGAAATGTATAAGAGTCATTCATATCGTAGAAATCTCGGCTAAATAGACTCTACATCATTAGCAATAACAAAATCAAACATTTTCTCCGAGGGGGAAGGAAAACAAGGCAAGAAAGCTCTCGGCGTGAGCTTACGGCGGGAGAAACTCGAAACCCATAACTGGAGAGCAATAATAATGATTTAAAAGTTTCACAAGAGAAACGTTGTTTCCTCCTTTATCAGGCTTGGAAAGACAAAACGCACAACGACTCGGATTTTCCATAGACAATTTAAATCTTTGATAAAAATCTCTCTCTCTCTCTCTCTCTCAGACTTTTATTTGACTTCTGGGAGTAAATTGTTTCTCCTTTCGGAAGTAAATCTCCTCGCGAGAAATGGGTTTCCGGTTTCGGGGAATCTAGGAAGCCTGAAAAGTTGTTAAAAGGATAGACCACCTGCGGCATATCTTCCATCGATTTCTATTTTTGTTTGGTGTCTCATTCATCCTCTACTTAGTTCAATATACCGTATAATATAATATTATACACCAATATAGTATAATATATACCTTCTCAAAGGGCTCTGAACCCGACCAAATTTATCCACATCCATAACTCACCTAATTAAAGATGAACCCCCTCGAAGTGTTTGCGCGCCAAAGGTCTTGAACCCGTCGCTCAGCTTTTGATCTTCTTCTGGAAGGAAAGAAAGAAATTTTTCTTTTATTTCCTCGGATTTTCATTCGTGGCACGTTGAGAAAGCTCCGTTAGCGCGAAAAAGTGCGTACGTGCTTGATTATTGATATTATTGCTTTAGCATCTGTAGTAGGTCTGATGCCCTGCATCCCCAAATAGTTTAATCTCTATTAGCCTCGTAAATTTAACTCGAAACTTTTTCGACAAAATTCTTATCACTCTGTCCTCACCCCCTGCCTCATCCTCCTCTTCTCACATCCGAAAGATTTCGACCTAAAGACTCGTTTATAGACCAGGACACCATAACCGGGATTTGTATTGTTCAGGTTTAGTTTCAATAGTTTTGGAAGTGAGGAACTGTTTTGTAAAAAAGTGGGTAGTTGGTCTAATACTCAATCTGCAGGAAAGGGAGGCTTGAAATTCCAAAAAACTACCCCTAATATCGGATAGACTGGCATCAGAAGAGGCTTAGAGGGCTACAGACAACATTTTGATTCTGAAAGAGGTAGCTGGAAAAGCTTTAAGCAGAAAAGCTGTATGAAACCTCCAACAACTTCAAAGCCGCGTTTGATTCAGCTCACAGATCAGCCGTATGGGTATGTAGGATCTGTCCCAAAAGTTCCCGGAGTAAATTTCGCCTACAAATAATTTATTCAGTATTAGTCTGACAATCTCTTTGGAACTTCAAAGAGGTTCAATTTCTCACTAAACGTTGCCGACTACAACAGTCTCATTCCGGGAACTTTTGGGACATAAAGCTAAAGAAAACGGAACATGATCGTAACTTTCGTCAGAGATTTCGAAAGCTTCACGCTGGACAACTTTTACAGTTTCGAGATTCCCGGAGAAAAAAATTTCCGTTTCGATTTTCTGTCAAAACTCAGTGACCCATTTCCGATAAACTCGCAGCGAACGTCTTCTAAAAACGAAACGAAAAATCCGTTCGCTCCTCTTTCTTTCCGCCAAATCAAATTGTTCGACTCAATTCCTTTCCTGAGAAGAATCATCCGAAAGTAATGAAAACTCCGACTAACTATCCCAAAACTCGATTCTCAGGTTTTCAAAACTTCCGAAACGTTAATTTTATTTCCGCTTTTCCTCAGACATGATGGCAGCATGGCCCCCCCTCAACCTCCATTCCCCCCAGAAAACGTTTTAAGTGAAATGACTTCTTCCTTCAATCAAAACGTTTGTGCAGCCCCCCAGCTCAAAATTTTTTTCTTCAGTCTCCATTATGCTTATCACCGAACTTTCGACTTTGGTTTGTTTCAACGAAGAAGGCGGTGAGGAAGAGGAAAAGATGATTCCACCCCTGAATTACCCTCCAAACAAAAGGGGGGAGGAAAACGTACGAGCACTGAAAAAAGCCTTTGATAAGGTCTGAGCTTTCGAAAATCCGGTTCTGCTATGTTTATAACCCCGGGGTCAATTTAAAATTCGATTACCCCCTACCCTCCCTCTTACAAGGGTAGGGTGCGAGGGGGTGGATTGGTGTCTTTTAAATTCGAGTGACGTTTCCCATTTCGAAAAACTTCAATCAAGCTCAGGGTATCGCTTTCACATCTGGTAAGCAAAAACCGATGATAACGTTAATTTCCTTCTGATTTTTTTCCAGGTAGACGTTTCCCCCCGAAATTCTTGACGTAAATCACCACCACCACCTCCCTTCCACCACCAGAAAGAGAGGAAAGCGGGGAGGAAGTCCATTTTCATTTTCCACACTCGTTACCATCGCAGACTCGTTTCTTCGTTCGCAAGAAAAGGTTTTCCATGTTTCCAGCTTTTTGAATGGTTCGAAAGAAAAAGGCGGTTTTCCATCTTCCATATGAAAGCTTCACGAGCGCTCGCCGAGCTTTCGAGCTTTCGCAATTTCACTCTCGCCTCGGGTCATGATCTTGTTTTGACGTCATCCAAACAGATTCATTCGTTCTTCCCCCACGTCAGAGCCAGTGTTTCGTAAACTCTTTCATTTTGAGTTTGGGTATCATACCGGAAGTTAATTCCCTTCACTCGAGGCCATTTTTGCACAAAAGTTCCGACAAGTAGACTAACATCTAATGAAATCCCCACCCGTAACTTCAAGTTATAAATACTATAAAATGTCAAGACAATTCTAACCGCAAAATCTTGTGCAATATTTATGAATTAAGCTTTTGACGAAAGTGTGCTTAATTTTTGAAATACATTTCTAGGAAAAGTGTGCAATAATTATGAAATAACCTTCATATAAAAAGTATGCAATATTACTTAAGTAGATTCTGTAAGAGATGTGCAATATTTATGAAGAGAACTCCTTACAGGACTGTGCAACATTTGTGAAATGAATTCGTTTTAAATTGTGCAACTTTTTTAAAATGAGGCTCCCAGGCAAACTGTGCAATGAAATAAATTATATACTCGCAATTGTGCAATATTTATGAAACTAATTCCTCATAAAAGTGTTCTAACATTATGAAAAAAAATCTTCACGAAGGCGTGCATTAAATTCCTGGTCAAAGTGTGCAGTATTTATGAAATAAACACCCTACAAGAGTGTGCTAATATTACGAAATAATTTTCTTGCGCGTCTATTCTAAAAATTGATTGAAATGAAATTAATGTAAAAGTGTGCAATATTATTGAAACAGATCTTGTAAAAAAGTGTGCAGTATTTATGAAAGTCAGATGGTTTTTTACCTACGACTTTGGAACTATGAACTCCACATAGTGGCAAACGTGTAGTCTAATTCGTGGTCGCGAACTGATTTCGGTGGTTAATAAATTCCCAGGAAAAGTGTGCAATACTTATGAAAAAAATTTTATACGGGAGTGTGCAATATTTATGAAATGAGTCGTTTTTTACCCACAACTTTCACGTTATTAGCTTAATATAAAGCCAAAAATGTAGTTCGGCTCGTAGTTATAAACTATTTTTAGATACGAAAATCTATTTCAAAGGTATAAAATTATAGTATATACTCACAGAATTATACAAAATAGAAACTAGGAACTCGCCCGAAACGAAGCAAAACAAAAACGATCATCGGAGCCCATTGAATCCACATATAAAAGGCAAAGTGGTGAGTGAAAGCCGCCGCTCGAGCGGAGGGGGGGTTAAAAGAATTAAAATCTGTCTCATCAGTATATTGGGGTCCTGTGGAAAACTCGGAGGTTCGTTGAACTATTTAACTGAAAAGTTTTCCCCGATTTAAACTTTTCCCGGGTTTTCAATCTTTCGAAATTGTAAATTGTGCAATAGGCCTTCACTTGGTTTATTGCCCTCGAAAGAATTCACTTGAATCTCCTCTCTTCATCCCCTACGCCGCCCTTTTCCAACCCCTTTCCCTTACCCTTCTCTCTCATTGTCTCCGTCTCTCCATTTTTATCTTTGTTCTCGTCCTTGGATACAGTTTCTCCAGGTGCAGAAACTTTCGAAAAACCGGTTTTCTGTTTCCATTGTTATTGGCGTAAACAATATTCCTCACGGGGGTTGAAATGAGCTTCATGTATACAGCAAACTTTGAGAGAAGTCAGCAGAAGAGAAGGGAACATGGCGGGGGGGTAGAAGAAACTTTTCAGCGACATAAGCTTTCTTTTAATTTGTGATTTATTGCTTATTTATTTATTTATTCATTTATGATGGTTGTCTAGCTTATCTTTTATCTATTCGCATATTATCTATTTATCAGCCTGGGTATTCATTTCCCCGCTGATATTGACCATTTCGTTAGTCATAGTTATACTTCAGTTATACTCCCGTTTTCACCCTTTTTGGGGGGTATAACAGGACACTGGAGGAGGATTTAAACTCGCGACTATAACTTCTTAGTCTGGCTCTAAACCACAACACCACAGACCTCCCAGTGTGTGCATTATTTATGAAATAAACTACTTACTAACATGAACTAAACATCTCATGAAAGTGTTCAGAAATTTTGAAAAATACTATAGTGTGCAATAATTATGAAATGACTACCATACAAAAGTGTGCAATATTTATGAAATAGACTCCTTACAAGAGTACGGGGGAAATTCATGAAATGAATTCTGAAGTGCAAGACTGTGAAATATTTGTTAGCCAAGTGTGCATTATTTTTGAAACGCACTCCTTACCAGAGTGTGCTAACGATTTGAAATATGTTACTGATGAAAGTGTGCAATATTTATGAAATTAATTCTTTTAATGATCGTGAGATATTTATGATCCATGTCCTTTATGAGTGTTTGCATTCTTTTTGAAAAATACTTTTGGCTCATGTGTGCAATATTTATGGAATAAACTCGAAACGAAAGAGAGCAATATCCATGAAACGGATTCCTTATGAGAGCTATGAAACATTCCCTTCAAGATGGTGCATTAGTAGCAAGACTGTGCAATATTTATGAAATAAACCCGACATTCTCAAAGTCGAGCTTTTGTATTCCCACAACTTTCAAGCTCAAAATAAACCGGAAATACAGTCCGATTCGTGGTCGCAGACTAATTTCAGATAGGAAAATATATAATATTATAGAATTTAAATCTCAATATAATTATAAGGCATAAAATTATACTAAAATCATGAGATTATAAAAAAAGGGAAATTAGGAACTCGCTTCAAAGAGGCAATACAGTCACAACTATCGAATTCGCCCATCAAACCAGTGATAGCCAGTCGCCTTTCGAGTGGGAGCGAAATTTCCAAACTTTCAATCATTTTATTGTAGCACACAGCAAATTGTGAATGGAATAGGGGGTCTTTTAAGACTGGTATTGTCAATTTTGAGGAGAAACGTCCGGTTTTCTCGGGTGAAAAAGAAAGGAAACACACGGAGGGCCATTTTGTTGGATTTCGGTCGCCCTTTTGAAACATGAGAGAGATAAACACAAACTTTCTCTCACTTTCACCAACTTTCTCCTTCTTCCTTCCTTCCTTCATTTACATATTTCAATTACTTAATTTCGTTCCGTTCGTACGATTTTTTTATTTATTTATGTATACTACTTAGAATCCTTTTCTCCTCCTTCTCCCCCCGCCCGTATCCGGAAAACGTTTTCGGTCTTTATTGCTTTTTTAAGGCGCGATCGAATCTCTAACCATTACGAGGGTAAAATTTTGTTTTTCCTGTCTGGGGAAGAAACTTTTTAAGACGAGGGAAAGATGTTTTCATTTGTCTGTAACTTCTGGAAAATTGGGAAATCGGAAGGGAAAACTGGTCGTTAAAAGTGTTTATGGTGTTAATTTTTCGGCTAATATTCCTCCGGTTTCGTTTATACTAACTTTACGACGACTTTCTCCCATTTTTATTGGCTTCTTCGAGACGAAGTATACTCTATAACCCTCCGCTATAATCTGTAACTAGCCTCCATTTTCAGGGGTGACAACTTAAAGAGTGTAGTCAGCACAAAACATTTCAGTGACGGATATACCTACGAAATTTTGAGCTAAGTCGTTAATAAAACGTCTTAATGGAAGAGAGGGTGGACATTCCTCCCCCGGGGGGTTGGTTTTAAGTCTATTCAATTAGTGTCATCTGGAATTAAAAATTTTTCTAAAAAGGAGAATTTGAGGCTAACTGTTAGTGATGAAAACCAAATGGATATTAAGCCCATAGATTTAGGAAGACGTTTTGCTGTTGCCATTCAATAATTTAGATTATAGCTTGTATTCGTGTGTCCTATACAGCTTCTTGTCTCCTTGGGGAAGGAGGAGTGATCTAAGCCACTATAATCAACCCTTTTTGGGGTGAATAAACCAGAGTGCAGTCTCTGTGCTGGATTTCATGAATTTCTTACCCGTAACTAAATGATAACATTTCAGTATACAGTACATTCATCAAATTATAAGGGTTGTCAAAACAACGACAAGTGATCAGTCTGGTGTTTTATACATTGTGCATTACTTTTGAAATGAATTCTCTACGTCTGTGCGTTATTCATGAAATAAACGTCTAATGAAATATTTATAAAATGAACTCATTACAAAAGTTACCTTGGTAATTCATTCGCGTAAAAAAAGCCCTCGAATGCGAGGATTAGAACTCAGATTTGGGAAGACCTATATACAAGGTTTTGGGCTGGGGGTATGCGCTACTACCGAATCTTCTGCTCCTTCCCCAGAAATTGAATTAGCCCAAATGGTAATCGTTGCTACCCCATTCGCTTCCTCATGAAAGGTCTGTCACAGACCCATAACAAACTATCGGCGCATTTTCTTCACTCTTTTCCCCACCCAGCACAAAGAAAAAAAAAATTTTCTAAACCGGATGGAAACAGGAAGAAGAAAAACGGAAATAAATTCGAGTCTAATGGAAATCTCTAGAAATTTCGATGGAGAAACACCGGTGCGCGAGTTCTCCCCGTTCCTTTATGACGACCAAACGGAGTCTATACTTTATCCGAATCCGGGAGAAAAGCAATATTTAAAGATTGACAGCCTCCATCCCTCCCACTCCCACCTCCTTCCTCTCACTTTGCTCCTTTCTCTCTCTCCTCTCCTCTCGAGTTTCTCAACTTTTTACGACTTCCCACGTGTTTCATTTTTACTTCTCTCACGAAATCGATGTGAAAATCGTTCGAGAACTTCTCAAAATTTGATTTTTATTTTTCCTCTCCGTCCCCTCTTCCCCGCTCTTCTACTCCGTTTCCTCTTTTTGTTCTCGTTCCTGTTTCATTTTTAACCTGTGCAAGGTTTCTCTCAAAAATGTTCTACTTCCACCGGCTACGATGAGCCGAAGGTAGATTTTGAAGAAGTAACGTGGTCCCATAGAGTCAAACTTCAATTTTGGTCTGAGTAAAATGGTTAAAACCAACACCAGTCAATTGACCGCTCTTCGAATTCATTTATATCTCTTTTAACAGACGGCAACAGATTCCCAACTCTTCATTTCTCATATACAGCATCTTTTTAAATCCTAGACAGACTTCTTTCGTCGTATAATCTTTCCTGACACTACAGTTTCGAAAATGGAAGAAGGTCGATGCTCAGTCAGAGCCCAAATGTTGGATAATTATCGAGAACACGGGAAGAGGGGTAGCAGGGAAGAAAGTTCCGCCGGGGAAAATGAAGTCGAGCTTTTTTTTTAAAAATTCATCGCTCTTTTAATTAAAAAAAAATTTTTTTTTTGGGTGTGACTAATGAAATTCCTCCCGCCTCCGGTCCACTTTTTTTATCTAAATCAAAAAAGAAACTAATTGCAATGCATAGAATTGTGTTCACCTATGCGTGAGAAAGCGAGGAAAAAAATTCGCGTTATGTGAAGCGTGTTCCTTTCAAAGCAAATGCGTTCGCTTTAAAATTGTTTTTCATTAGGCGCTTGCGCGAATCAGTGTTTGATGTTGGTTCCTTCGTGCTCACCAATTTTTTTAATGATTCTCTTCCCCTTCCCCTGCCTCTCCTGTTTTTTGACCGGAAATCTGGCCATGTCTGTAGTCAGACGAATGGATATATGTGTTGAAGGCTGTTATGATAATGAAGCGATATCAAAGCTCAATTTTGGGAATTTCGGTTAATTTCCGCTGGAAAATTTTTAGCTGATCTGATGAGGGTGGATTGAATGGGGATGGGAGACAGGGTCGGATATAACAAAAATGTCCAAAAGTTCTCAGATCCGTTCAAATTCAGGGACGACAGCTTTGAGTTGGGTGTTGACAACATTCAGATCAAAGTTTAAAGCTTTCGTGTGGGTCGTACGCCTTCGTCCATTTTCCTTTTTTGTCTGCGTTACGCTTTTCACGTTCTTGTCGGATGTGAGATTCTGAATTGGTGTTCATTACAACAGCTTTACTTGGACCATTTTCATCGGCACATCTACTCCGACGTCAATTATCCAGCAGCCGACGACTTGTCTGACACCCGCAGTGATATTTATAAAATAAAATATTTACGAAATGATCGAGTGTGCAATATTTATGAAATAAAATCAGTGTGCAATATTTTAAATATTGCCCACTGTCTGCATCTAAACAAATCCTCCTGATACAATATCCTTGATACAAATCCTCCTGGAGACATGTGCAATATTTTTGAAATGATATGACTATAGTTTGAAAAATTGAGCAACTATAACGTTTTAAAAGCTCTAAGCTCACAAATTAAAAGTCGACTCTGACGTCATTTACAGTTAACCATCATAACCAGAAATCTTGAGAGTACAGTTAGCCACTAATCCTCCCTCTCGTGTCCAAACCGTAAACCAAAACCAACAGCAATCGGTCAGCAAAACAAATAAATCCAACAGAAACTTTTCTTCTCTTAACACTTATTTGAAATTTCGGTTCGCATTCACGATGCTCACTCAAAAGCTTCTTTACCAAATGCGTTCGCGTTCGAGTTCAATCCAACATCCCCGTTTTTTGTAGTTGCTGACTGTGTTCGGCACTACAAAAAAATAATAAAATAAGGCTCTGATAATGATCTCAATAAAAACCGAGGGGCCCTTCCCTCTCTCATTTCGTAATTGTTTGCCTCAGGGCCCAAAGCATAAAAGCTGTTAATTTCAAATATCGGTCGGGACTTGAATATTAATGAAAATCTGTTCACAGGAGAGAGGTAGAGAGGTGGGGAGCGGGGACAAACAGAATAATTAATTCCATCGACAACAATAACAGGCGTTCTTCGCCGGGGAAAAACAAATTCGAAAGACAGACAGACGCGACTAATATCTACTCCCAAAGCCCTTTTACCTACCAGATAAACAAAATTAGGGCTCATTTCTCACAGCCTAATCGGGAAAGAAAAATGTGTTCACTGGTCACTTTCTTAACCTCCTTCTCTCCCTCCAACCTTCAACTCCTCCTCTTAAAAAGGTTTCGGTTTCGAAATTTATTCGGATCACGTGGGAATTTCTCCGGACGACGCCTGTTAGATAATTCGATAGAAGATGGCCGAACGGCCGAACGTAAAATTCTTTTTCCTTCCTTCACTTTGACTTACCGAATGATTTAATCAACAGCAGAACTTATCCTCCGGTTTTTTGAGAAGAGGGAGGGGGTATAGAGATTTCGCTGTCGTTGTTGACAAATTTGTTTTCTTCAAGGTTCCCTCAGAGAGTATGGGCAGGACTAATAGTTGCCTGTGGTTCTGTTGTTCACCTGGATACTCCATTTCCTTCCCAGTCTATAATGAAAAAGAGAAATGAACGTGAAAAAGTTTTAGAAAAGTTTCTCTCACTCTCTCTTGTTCGTTAGAAACTAAAAATTTTCACTCAATTAAAAGCCCGGAAAGGGAGTTCGACTCTTTCAATTCAATTCAATTCAATTTTCCTTCTAATAGCTTCAATTTTTGAAATTATTCACTCTTTGAACAATTCCTTTCCAATTACAATCACTCTGGGAATTTTTCCTTCTCCTTCTCCACCTTTTTCTTGTTCTTTTCGACTCCTCTGCCTCCTTCTCCTTCCCCGCCACTCACTCTCACCTCCTTTCATTTCATTTATCCTCCTCTCACTGTCACTCCTCAAAAATTCTCTAATTAAACTAAATATTTCTATTTCTCCCCTTCTTCCTTCTCATTATCTTGAGAATTCCTTCGAACCACTTTAACAATTCGTCGACACAAAGTTGGTACTCCTGAATACGAACACTAATATATATAATTCCCGGCGATTATTCATATTTATCACTTTTACCGGCTGGTTTGTAAAATATCCAACTCATAATGTGAACCTAATTTTGTGTTTGTTGGTGTCACGTTCAAGTCCTGACTGTAACACTTTTTGTGAATAACTACTTCTGACATTAGTATTAATTCCCCTCAGGGGTCAGAATTAAAATATATAATAGCATTTATATTCTCTGTAAAATTTGTATATCTAGCTATTTATATAAAGTTTATTATCATCATCTTCTCACGGCCTGATAGAGTTGTCGGTGGATTTCTTTGGATACGCCCCAAGATGACACAAACTTCCTAAGGCGTCCGGATGTGGCGTTATAGCACCCTCCTCACTATGTGCGCTATCATTTGGATTATATGGGCCTTAGGCTGCCCTGAACCCGGAGTAGATTTTGTGGTAAAGTTAGTGGCGCAAGGCCCAATGTACTACTAAGAGGACGACCTCCGTTTTCATTTCCCACATTCGCTGTATCTCTATCTTCAGGTTCTTATATTTTCCGCCTCTTTCGCTATTAGGTTGTTGTCACTGAGTACCGCCACATCTACTATCTGGCATGCTCCTTATTATTATTATTATTATTGTTGTTGTTGTTTCTGTTGCTGTTTCTTTTCCTGAACTCTTGGGATAACAAATCGTTCCAACATCAACTAACCCATGTCACCTGCCTGTGGGAAACCTATCAGGTGTGTTGATCACATGTTCAAATTTTAAACTGGCTTTAGAAAATACTTCAAAAGCAACATCGCTAACCTACATCATGTGGAAATGCTGTGGCTGGATGAACCGCCAGTCGACAGAAGTACTTGGAAGAGAGTCTGGCGGTTTTTAATGAGCCTCACCGACACTCAGAATAATATTTAAACAAATCTAACAGTTGTTGAGAACCATTCTAACTACAAAAACATACAGAAACACTAGTCTGATTCTTTAATAACTTCTGCATTCAAATTTCTCAAGTTGGTATTGGTATCACAGAGATCAAAGAACCGTCAACAGAACGATGATGGGAAATGGAAGGGTGACAAGATAAGAAAACTTTTTTTTAAAGAACCGACAGTAAAACTAATTTTCGATTTTTTTTCATCCAATTATTACTGATATAATTGGAAACTTGTTCGAGTCAAAGAAACCCCATTTAAAAATAAATAAATCCGGAAAGAAACTTTTGACGAACATTCCCCTCACCCTTGTTTAAACTCGTTTCTTTAAATCCGCGTTAACGGAGACAGTTGTTGCTCCTTCATCGAACATTATGACACATCGCTTTTGAATAATTCATCTACAGCAATCACCTTTTTTATCAGCTCTGATTGAAGTCGTTTGATACCTTTAAGTTTGACTGTTGAGTAATCGATACCACTATTGTCGTCCAAACATCCTTTCTGCAATGACTTCACAGCCTGCAAACCAGACACAAATCCATAAGAGATCAACAGAATCTCAACCTTCCATCAATCAAACCAAACACATACCTGATTCGTACAGTACGACTGTATCATAAAAAAACAAGGAGAAGAAGGAAACTCATGGAAAAGTTTTCCTTCGAAACAATTTCCGCCCTTTAGCGACTTCCCCCGACGCAATAAAGAAGGATTTACTCTCGAGGAAGGTTACCGTGCTGGTGGTGGTGGGGGGGGGTCGTATTGAAGATTCAAGATTAGAATAAGTAATGTGGAGAAGATTGCTGTAAAACAAACACAATTCCGGTTATATCAATTTAATTAATAAGTTAGCTTTGTTATGGTTTGTTTGTTTGCCTGTCTATTTACTCACTTTTACTTCGCCGACGAAATTCTCTCGAACTTTCGCTGAAAAGCTTTCTCAATATGGCTGCTCAAACTTGGATAAATATAATTCACGGTTCGAATGTCGAAATGATGAGGAAATTTTCCTTTCTTGACTCCCCCCCCATCGATAAGTTTCTTTCTTTACTCCTTTTCTCATCTTTCTTTTCTTCTTTCTCCTTCTTCTAGTTACTGAAAAATTGTCATTTTTAAATTTAACGTTAAAATTTTATTTCTAAACTTTCGAATCGTACTGGCGTCCTTTTGCAGCTTTCCACAGAGTATTCAGTGTTCTTTTGAGTCTTCTAACTTCTGTCAAAAGTTTTGCTTCTCCCTGTTATTATAGCCGTTGATTTTAGTATATTTATTGTAAATACCTTACCAATAAGTATAAGTTTTTTGTATACGTTATTCAAAGCTTTTTTTATGTGTGAAAACAACGCCTTGAAATAACTTTGAAATGTCAGTTCTTAATCATCTTTCCTGTGCCTGTTCCATTTATTGCAATCGCGCTTTCCTGTTGCTTTATGTTGCCCTTGACAGTTCTTGTGATCAGTTCAAAATCACAAAAAGTTTGTTTGAAGATTATTAATTCATTAATTAGTTACTTAGTCATAACGGTTGGTCTTGCAAACCATTGATAGAATCCTACATAAGAAATTCAACTGTTGTCATACAAATAAGAATGACAATCACAAAAGTTAAAGCTGTCATACATATATAAATGCCGTGTTTGTTGGGATTTTACCGTCATTCACATTTAAGTGACACAGCGCGCAATGTTTTTTAATTAATATAGCCCAGAATCATATTAAGTTTACAGCAGGCTGAGGAGGTTAAACACTAATTTTCTTATTGTTATACATTCATAGTTTGGCAACGGCCTCCTAGTTCTCATTTTTGAGCATGACGCTGGCCATGTTCCAGTAGGCGATGTCTTTTGTGACAATCCCCTACCACTGTGTCTTCTTGTCTTAGAAGAGGACACTCGCCTCACACTAATGGTGAGTCTTCCTCCAGTTGCAATGTGGACACCAACTGCTTCTCTTCTTTACTCAAAATACTACCGTCATTCATATTTAAATGACACAGCAAGTGTGTTAAATAATTTCTTCTAGTCAAGGACTTTTCATTTATCTTTCTGCTCATCTCGACCTTTAGATAACTTAGAGAGAAAAAGTACAACAAAACATAAATCAAACCTAGTTCCCCACCTCTCATCATAACAAAAAACGATAATGAAATGGTTCAACCATGATCACGTGATCACACCAAAGAGATGATTTAATTAATAAAGTATTCATAATGGACTCGAAACTTTCCTCTCGTTCCCGATTCACCCTGATAAACTCATTCAAAGACAAAAGCTAAACGTGAAAATGATTCAAGTCACGTGAAAGCGGTCGAGCTTTTACTAACTCGGACTCGGTGTTGTTCTCTTCTGCTCGAAGGTATCGGAGTTGCGACACCCAAACGAAACTCATTCAGGCGAACAGATGACTATCGTGACTAGATAACACGGAGATGCTCAATTTTTTTCCTCCCGTCTACTCACCGCCATCGTTGATAAAACTATCCACGAATCTCTGATAAAGAGTTGTAAAATTAAATAACAGTTTCCTAGGTAACGTTATCAGTTCAACTTTCCTGTCGTCATCCATTTGAAAATAAAAATGGAAGAACTTTTTTGAGTAACACGACGAGTTTCTGAAAACAATAACAAAAAATGCGTAAGTTTTTCATTTTCCTTCTGCTTTGTTGTGAATCGTTTTGTGTTATATTTTTTATATTTTCATTATTATAAAGCTTTTCGCGCTGTTGTTATAAAATTTAGACGAAGAGACAAAACTATTTTGGTTTTACGTTGCCTCCGTTTGCTTCTTCGCTGTGTCACTCATCGCGACTTCGGTTTCGTGGAGTCATTGGGCTTATACGATCAACATCTGTCCAAGCTACAACTGCGAGTGTATCCTCTACGGGAAAGCCCTCTCCGATCGATTCAGCGGTGAGTTATACTGATAAGCAATTCATTCGGTGACGACGGCTCTGACTCACATCCGATTTTGTTCACAGGAGGAGAAACTGTTTACTGTCAGTTGGTCACCTTTCTTCAGATTCCGATCTTTCTAACAGGTAAGTCGACTGTATTAATATATAAACCTCCGTTCGATAGTCTATCAGAAACACTAAACTTAATTTCTGTTGTCAGCTTCTTTTCTTTCCTTCTATCAGGGAAGACGTGCTACTGTCGTAAAGAGAGAGCGAAGGAGACTAACACAGCGAAACAGAAATGGAGAAAAGATTAGGAACCCAATCCTTGTCCTGAAGTCGAGGTAATTCAAAACCTAACAACACTCCCAACAGAACTGCTGACAATCAGAACAATATCGACACTGTTTTGATTAGTAATCTGATTTCCAGGGATGGGAGAATTCTTCACGAAGGTGATGTCTTGGTGGAGGAGAAAACTGTCGAAATGGAACCGCCATCTTATTGTGCTTCCGTAACCATTTTTGTGGTTTCTTTGCTCTGTCTCCTGTTGGTCATCACCGTCTTCCTAATCTTCACAATTGGATTTGCGATGTGAGTTATAACTTCATAGTATTCTTGTGAATGCTGTGATACAGTTTAGTAAAAAGTCGGTCAACGTTTTACAGATCCTGCAAAGAATACCGTAAAGTGTTAATAAATCTCATCAAAGCTTCCGGAAACATGGCTCAAGTCATCTCAGAAAGACTCTCATGTCTCAGCATCTTCGACTACATGGATCACCTTCAGGTATGTCAGACTCTGCACTCCAATAAAACCCACCGACACACTCAAACTCACCAGTTTCCATCTTTTCCAGCCAAAACGAAGGATATACAATTACTATGACGACACTAGAAGAATCCTAATCAACACCGGAGCCACTCTTCTTGTGGGAGAAATGGCTCTCATAAGTAACATCATCTGCTGGTTCTATCTCACCATCGTTCAGGGTCGGATCCTAAGGAAGAGACTTCGGTTCGACAGAAGGTTTTCCGCAGAACGGACTCAAGAATGATTTTATGTTGATCGAAGATGGTTTCATTGCCATGACGATGCCAAAATGTGTTCGTAACAGTTTTTCGTTACACAATCAGTTAAAGGTGACGTCGATGATGTGTCACTCAAGATGAAGGTGTTACAAAGAAACAAAGACGACTGATAAACATTTTTTTTAGTTTTTGTTCTTTTTTTAGTAAATTATATACAACAGACGGTTGTCTGTCAAGATTAACAGTATCATTTGCTGAAAAGAAAATTTCAATCACATTAAAAATTTTTCGACGACGACAGAAAGAGGGGATGAAGGATGAAACAAAATCCTCTTAAAAGCTCTCTTTATTAGTAAAAGTAAAAAAAGTTTATGAAACGTAGAGCTTATCAGAACTTTCCGAAGGGTTCATCCCTTGTTTACAAAGAGACTTTTCATTGCACGGTGTTTAGGCTCAAACAAGACACTTTAGTGTTTAACAAAACTAGAGGAAGAGTGAAAGGTGTGCAACCCTGAAGCCTCTGGTTGGTGACATTAAACTTTTGGCTATTATGCCTCTCAACTCAAATTCTGGATTGAACAACAGAATTTCTTCTCACCATGTAACCATGTAATAATACCTTTATTTTAAACCTAAGGCATATCGTGCAATATTTATGAAACGAATTGTCCAAGACTGTGTCCAATTTTTATGAAATATTAGTTTAGACTCGCAACCGATTTCATGTCATGAATATCGCCAACTTTCTGAGAGAATTTGTTTCATACAAATTTCACACCATTTCCGAATATTCATTTCATAAATATTGCACAATTTTATGTAGCATTTTTTCCACAAAATTTGCACACTATCTTCGAATATCTATTTCATAAACATTGCACACTTTCATTGTTGATTCAATTTATAAATAATGCACAATCTCTTGGACAATTCATTTTATGAAAACTCTATCACTAAGTGAGTAATCACTTCATAAATATTGCACACTCCCAACGAGTATTATTTTTGTGAGCATTGCCATTTTCTAGGAGTACTAATTCCAAAAATTTTGCACAATTCATTGTATGAATACTGCACAAATTTATGGAGTATTCACTTCATTATCATTACACATTCCTGGGAGAATTAACTTCAGAAATACTGCACACAATCCTGTGCAGTTCATTTTTAATCAATTGCTGCGTTTTAGTTTGAGTCTGAGGATTTCAACTCACGACCACAACTTCTATAGTCAGGTCCTTTGACCACTATACCACATCTCATAAATAATTTCTTAGAGCCGAGACCGAGCTTCCACTGAGAAAGCTTTTAGCTGTGAAAGAAGAGAAATCGTCAGGGCAAGATGACAGAGACAATTTTCTTATACACTCAAAAACATGACTCAAATTAGGTCAAAAGCTTAACATCACCAACACTAATGGTAAGCCATGAAAACCTTTCGTTTGGGGGTTGAATTTATAAAAATGACGGATGAGGATCTCTTGGGGAACTCTCGAAGCTCCCAAAAAGCACCCCCACAAGAAAGCTGCTTCGGGGACTGTTATTATTTTCGCTATCATTTGCGATCCCCTAAAAGAGGAAGAAAAAAATGTTTTTCTATTCGAATTTAAATCGTAAAACAGGTCATAATAAATTCCATCATTCTCCGTGAATGAATTTTTTTTTTACGACTTGGGAGGAAAACATTTTCGAGTCAAAATACATAAAAATTTAATATCTTTCTTTCGTATCATTTAACTCGGATCAGAACGACTTTCTCTCATCCGTCCGCCAAACACCCAACCCCTACCTCACCCCGGAGGGACTCTCTCCAAAAAAAAACTAAAATCGAGTAACTGATCGCTCCACCACCTCAAAATCTCCCAACCCGACCCTGTTCCAATTAAACAAATCAAACTGTTGAGGAAGACATCTTAATTAACCGAAGCCGTTCGGAATCTCGAAACTTAACTGAACTCTTCACTCATGCAGATAAAACTTCAACAGGAGGAGGAGGAGGAGGTGAAAGATAAGCCTCAATTTACAAGGTGGTCGCGATTGTCTCGGAAACCTCGATTCCCTCTCCGAGCTAACTTTCTTCAGCGATGACCCGAAAGGAAACTTCCCCGGAGTTTAATTAAAGAAGAATTCCTTGAAACAATATCAAAAGTGGTATGTCGTACGGGTGGAGGGTTGAAGGGGGATGGAAGAAAGATGAAAAGCGATGAAAGACGACAAGTTAGGGTCGGAGAAGCGTTTCCCTTTATCGAATTCCCCGGCTAACCGCAGAAACAATGAAACTTACAACAACTTAGGTTGTAACTAAAGCTCAAATTATTATTGTTATTACCACCATTTCGGATGTTTACTTTTCTTCATAATGAAACGTTTTATCAGTATACGTCATGAGAATCTTCCTCTCGGGCTTTTTTCATCGATTCGCAGAACATCTGTAAAACTCCATCTCTCTTGTTCTGTAATTTCCATACTACTCCAATTCACTGTAGATGTCAGCTACTTCCAAAAACACAGACATTATTTCAAAAGCCTGAAACACATATACAAAACTATTTCAAACAACAACAGCCATCAGTAGAGGGAAGCCTTAATTCTACTCCTGACACCAGTGGATAGTTCTTAACCTTAAAAAACCATTTAATCGGGTCGAAATACCTGTTGCTCACAACAGGAATTATTTATTTATGATTATTTTCAAGAGTGAGCTGTATTATTACTTCCCTCTGGATAGTTTCAAGACCTAACATCCTTTGAAATTTGTTTGAACGGGTTTTATCACTTCAGTTTCTTATCGTTCCATCAAATTTCACCATCGGATCGTTATCTTGTCTCAAGTTTCCTTTGACGGGAAGGATGATTCATAAATAACAGATAAAAACAATTTGACACAAACACAACACTGTAGCTGTTACTGTTTGAAATTTTGACGTTTCGTTCATATAACCGTTGTGATTATCTTGGGCAAATTGTTCAAGTTTCAAACAGTAACAGCAACAGTGTTGTGTTTGAGTGTGATGCTGTGAAACTGTATTTCACCCCAAAGTTTTTAAATTGTTTGGCATTAAAAAATTGGTGCTTGAAAGGATTAAAAGGACTCACATTATAATTTCACCCCCATCAGCAGAACATTTATTCATGAGTCACACTTCCAAGGAAAAGTTTCATTTTAAAATTCAAGAGTGATAATTAAGTTTTGAATTCATCAAGTTTAAAATTTATTCCTTTCCCTTTCCTTATTTAATTATGAGCAATACTTTGACACTAGCTAAGTCAGTGAAATTCATTAACTTATGTCCTGTGTTGATATGTCAAGTTTTGTGAAACTTCAAACCTTTGATCTGCCATGATTTAAAACAAGATTTTTGGTTTGATCGTTCAAAAGATATTAAGACTTATTTAATTGAACAATAACCATGATGATGTGTAGGTTATTACTGATATTAAATAACCAAAATTATGTTGATTGGCTTGGGCTGAAGACTATTTGATCGAAATCCAACTAGTCTTATTAATTACAAGATGTATAGACATAACCTGAAATGATTTTTAGGGAAATATGCACTCATATGGTCTCATCTCTTACATATTGTTAGAGTTTATAGGTAACACTTTGATTCTGATCAAAAATCAAATTTTAATAAATCTTGAATCATGTAGTTTCTTTTTATTTTCTAAAAAACATTTCAGTTGGTGTATAATATGAGTAACAAAACAACAATCTTTCATCCTTCTCAATATTACTCAGTCCACCCATGTGAATGAATGAATGAATGAATGAGATAATTATGAGCTTATTTGCTTAGTAATCTGCTTTGAGTTTTTAATTTCTGAATACATCTTAGAGAAACAATTTTTCTTACCAAACACAGGTAGAAATTTCTAACGAATTAAAGGAGAACAGAGAAGGCAGAAAGCTGTTTTTAATAATTGGAAGCATAGTATTGGTTCTTACCACGTTACCATCTAGTGACGGTATTTCGAGCATTTTACCAAACTTAACATTTAAAAAATCACAAAAATAGTATATAACTTAAGTAACATGATGTTTCAATGTACTTTGATCTTTTATTTAAGTCAAATCACGGGTTTTATTTCAATAAATCCGTAAATTTGAAGATGCTTGTTCACCTCGAACAAGTCGTAGAGCCAAAAGATGGATTCAAACTGTCACCGAATTTTCTCGTTCCACGTTCAAAATGGCCGCCGTCTTAACCTATTACCGTTGACAGTATATTTCAATCAATTATTTTCACATAATGACACTAAAATTATGGACATTAACGGCGGTTCGATTTTCTTTAACGTATTTGGGTACTTAGTTATAGCTTTATTAGGAATTGTAGCCAATATTAATTCAATAGATGCGGATTTCGTCTTCGATGACACAGAAGCTCTGATAAACAACAAAGACATTCTACCTGACACTCCGATTGAAAATATATTCAGGAATGACTTCTGGGGGACCAATTTAAAGTATAATCACAGTCACAAGAGCTACCGACCATTGACTATTCTGAGCTTTCGTTTAAATTATATCGCAGCAGATGGATTGGACAAGCACAGCTTTCATTTGATTAATGTTATTATTCATGTTATCACATCAATTTTGTCTTGGTCGGTGTTTTGCAGGATCTTAGGAGATAATAGAGATTTAATTGGGTTTTTAGCGGCTATACTGTTTGCTGTTCATCCAGTGCACACTGAAGCTGTAGGCGTCTCAATTTTTTAGCCAAAAATTGGAAGATAAAAGGTTAGGTTTTCTAAACAGCATTATTTCATTTCAGGTTTGTGGTGTTGTTGGAAGAGCTGATTTACTTGCAGCATTCTTTTTCTTTTTGTCCTTTTTATCATTTGCTGAATCCTATACAGAATCTTGTTGGGATTGGATTTGGGTGATCTTAAGTGTGTTGCTTGCAGGTGTTTCGATGTTGTGCAAGGAACAGGGAATAACTGTTATTGTAAGTTGTAGGCTTCATTTAGTAATAATTATAATAAATATAAGGCAAAATGACTGACTTAAACAATTGAAATGGGTATTTTATTAAATGTTTTTGTTCTTTTAGGGTGTTCTCTGCATTTATGATTTATTTTATTCAAGTGGAACCACATTAAACAAGTTGTTGGAAGATGTAAATAATTTTTATAATGGTAAAAAGTCAAACCCTTACATCTCTAAATTATTTACAAGGCAGTTGTTCTTAATCACATCTGGTATCCTTCTTGTGGGATTTCGATGTTATTTAATGGATTTTCAAAGTCCAACATTCCAACGGGTTGATAATCCAGCAAGTTTCGAGAAGGACTGGTTGACAAGAGTAATAACCTAATTTACTCATATCATTTCCATCCTGCATGCTGTCACACCTCAAGTGAATACCATCCTTCCCTATTGGATTTTGAAATTGAGTTGATTCTGAATTTTTGTAAAGGAAAAATAATTTTTTTCCAGGTTTTGACTTACAACTACCTTTATTGTTTGAATTTGTGGTTATTATTATGTCCAGAATGGCTGTGTTTTGACTGGTCGATGGGATGTGTTCCTGTGGTGACTATAAACGATGTAAGGGTAGTTTTCGTTTTAGGTTTTTGGCTGTGTTTTCTCTTTTTCTTGTGGAAAGGATTTACAACTAAGAGTGCTGAGAGACAAAGGTTAGATGATTGGTGTGATCATTTTACAGCTTGAATTTCTTCCTGTCACTGTGTGGAATGATGAGTTTTGATTTGTTTTTTCAGAACTGTTTTAATTTCCATTGGTCTTATGGTTATTTCGTTTCTTCCGGCCTCGAATCTCTTTTTCACGGTAGGTTTTGTCATTGCCGAACGTGTTCTTTACATTCCTTCAGCCGGATTTTGTTTACTAGTCGCCTGTGGTGTCGAAGTTTTGATCAAATCCGCTCCATCTAATAAAAATGTAAGTTCATTCAACTTAAACTATTTCAGAGGAAAGAAATGATGTTGAAATAACTTTTGAATTTTCCTTCTTTTTTAAGGATCTCACTTTCGGGTTTTCTTTGCTCGTTATCGTTTTCCTAATCCGATCCTATGAGAGAAGTTCGGAATGGGCGTCAGAACACACTCTGTTCAATTCTGGAGCCACCGTCTGTCCCCTAAATGCCAAAGTCCACTACAACATTGCCAAAAATGCTGTCGACTATGGAGATTTAGATAAAGCCGAATCCGAATACAGGGAAGCAATCAGGTAGCGTTTGTCTCACTCAACTTCCCATAAACTAATCAACTCCTTTTGACCTTTTTTAATTTTGTTTTGTTAATATTATCCCGTCAGGTTGTCTCCGAATTACGATCAGGCTTTAAACAATCTTGCCAACATTTTAAAAACGAGAGGGAATCTGAATGAAGCTGAGAAGCTTTTAAGAAAGGCTTTGACCATCCGACATGATTTCCCAGCTGCTTGGATGAATCTCGGAATAGTTTTGGCTCAGATGAAGAGATACAGCGAGGCGGAATTGAGTTACAAGACCGCCTTGAAGTACCGGAGGAGCTATCCGGATTGTCACTACAATTTGGGAAATTTGGTAATAAAATGAAAACAATGTTTTCAGTTGTGTTGTCATGAGTTAATTCTTTATTAGTCATTTCATTATTTATTATTTTTATAAAGTATTTGGAGCTAAATCAAACGTTAGATGCGGAGAAGTCGTGGATGACTGCCATTCAACTCAAACCAACCTTTGGAATCGCCTGGAACAACCTCATAATACTCAACGACAACATCGATAACCGAGAAAGAGCAGTCCAACTAGCTAGAGAAGCTCTTGACTTCTTACCGGATGACCCTGGAATTCATTTTAACCTGGCGAACGTCCTGGGGAAAGCGGGAGAATACAAAAAATCCGAACAACATTTTCTAAGAGCCTTGAGATTAAATCCTAGAAACGCTCAATATCATGTCAATTTGGGAGTTCTCTATCACAGATGGAAGAAATATCGAAACGCGATGGAATATTATAGGAAAGCTTTAACCCTCGATCCGAGTTCGAAAACCGCTAGAGATAATTACGAGGTGGTGAAGAAAAAACTTTCTAATTATGACTGAATAACATTCGATAAATATATTTCCTTGTGTTTTTGTAAAATATTGTTTTGATCCTTTGTACCCCCCACTGACTCGAGTTAATTGTGACTGATGATGTTGTGTGCCAAAGTCAAACCTAATTCGAACAAAACAAGAAAAAGTTTTTTAAAAAAAGTCAACGCTTCACAATCAAAATAGTAAACAAAAATGATTCAATAAACCAAACGTACTGCCTTCCTTTGCCGTTTGCCGCGTTCATTGTCTTACTCTATGAAATGGAAACAATTTTTAAACAAAAAACAAACCGTCAGTCCATTCCGTGAAAAAATTCTTTCTTTCAATTCTTTGTAGATAATTTTTTTAGACTTTTCATTTCAAGAAAAACAAAAAGTGTAATGTGGTGTAAAAACATCGTGGGAATTGCAAAGTTTTCGGTTTTCTTAAGTTAAATTTAAAAGGAAAAAGTGTTAGTCCCAACTTTTCACGGTTCTCGAGATTTGGAACGATTTTATTTGGACAATTTTCACCCGACTAGATTGTTTGTTTTGGATATTTTAGGGTAAGCCAAAGTTTTTTACTTAACTATTATTTATTTTTAAGTAATGTCAATTTCGTATTACTCCCGCATATTTAAGACAAACGTTGATTTATGTAAACAAAACGTTAGTTAGATGAATTTTCAAAATGGGTGACTTGTAAGTTCTTAAACAAATATTTATTCCAACGACAGTGAGTTTAGACTTCCGGAGCAGTTGTCATACTTGAAATCATACACATAAAACTTTGAGTGATGACTTACTTGATAATAATCTCTCCATCTAAAACCCTGGGTTTCTACCAGTGGAGAAAACACCCCTGGAAGTTTTCAGGGAGTTAATCTCTACAGCAAAACCCACAACCCTCTTGTTTCTGGTTCTAACCTTTTTCCACTCGTTCTTGTTTCTACTTTAAGACGTAGTGTAATTTAAATAAAACGTAATTATACTCAGAGATACCTAGAGGATAAACTAGAAGTATATAGAAAGTATTTCTGGTAGCCCACCTCTACTATGGCACAGACTAGATACTAGAAGATAGGGGAATGACATAAGATAGTACATACTAGTTAGGTCCACCTTACTCTTTCTTAATTTCTTAGAGTGGTCTCATTTTCAACAGCTGTTGGAGTTGATAGGTAGTTAACTTAAGACTGTTAGTTAAGTGTTAATTTCAAATATTTATCCCAGAGAGTAATAATTTGAGATTCATTTCTCATGTTCCCTTTGTTTTTTTAATGTTCAACAATTTTGTATATTGTACAAGCCAACAAGGTGTCAGATGTTAGAATTAGGACTTTTTGTAACAATCAAGCAAAAGTCCTTCAGCCCTCTAAACATCCTTTTAGTTGATTAATTTTAGTGATAATCATTCTGGGGGGTGTATGTGGATGTTCATCTCTTCTGCTTCTTCTTTTTTAAGCTGTTGAATCTTCTTTAAAAAAATTCTTATTGCGTTTTCATCTTCAATAGATCTGGGTGCAAACTTCTGTCACAATTATTTAATAACCAAATCATCAATAATATAAGTAATTCCAGTCAACGTAAATATTAAGTGGACGGGAAAGTAATATCGTATAAAAATCGTTAAATGTAGTCGTTAGGATAAAAATGATAAATTGGGCAAATATATAATTTCGTATTCACCAATTAAACTTGATAAATGTGGCAAATTACTGAATATTTATCACATTTACCGGCTAGTTTATAAAATATCCAGCTCGCAATCCGGGCTAACTTTTTATTAAATTCCTCAAACATAAGTTGGAGAGTTTATAAACTAGCCAGTAAATATGATAAACATGTATTAAGGCAAAGTCATAAATTTTGCGAATATATAATTTCCGGCGAGAATTAAATATCACAAATTAAGTTTGGTTAATGTGACAAATTACTAATATTTTTATCACTTTTCCCGGCTAGTTTATAAAATATCCAGCTCGAAATCTGAGCAAACTTTTTTTAAATTCCATCATAAGTTGGAGACTATAAACTATCCAGTAAATGTGATAAATAGTCGGTTATTTGTGTCAAAATTAATTCGTCCTTAGTTACATTTATGTAACACATTCATCACATTTACCGATTAGTTTATAAAACGCTTAGTTCGTAATCTGAGCAAACTTTTTATTAAACTCCATTAAGAATCGGATATTTTAAAAGTAGCCAGTAAATGTGATCAATGTTATAAACACGGTACGGTGTTACGGTAAAGGTGATAAATTATGGGAATATATATAATTTCCGGTGATTATTCATAATTAGTACTGTCTTTGAGACAAATTAAGGCCTACCTATCACATTTACTGGCTACTTTATAAAGTGTTCAACAATTTCCTATCGTACGTTGAAGTTATTATAAAGTAGCCAGTAAATATGATAGGTAGTCCTTAATTTGTCTCAAATCAGTGGTAATTATTAATAATCACTGGAAATTATATATATATTTGCATAAGCTATCACTTTTACTTACATAAACATATGTTTATCATATTTATCACATTTACTGGCTACTTTTTAAAATATCTAATTTGTAATGAGGACCTTGGAGAAGCTTCGTAGAAGCTCTATGCTCTGGAAAAGAGTGACAGGACACTAAATAAGTAAGTAGTGAGGACCTTAATAAAGTTGGCTCAGATTATGAGTTGTATATTTTATAAACCAACCGGTAAATGTGATAAATCTGTTAAATAACTGTTAAATTAACAGTAAAAGCAACAAATTATGCGAATGTATATATAATATCCGGTGATTATTCATAATTACTACTGAATTTGAGACAAACTAACGACTATATATCATATTTACTGGATAGTTTATAGTATCTCCAACTTACAATGGGGAAATTGTTGGACGCTTTATAAACTAGCCGGTAAATGTGATAAATACTTAGTAATTTGTCACATTAAGTGTGCTTACTTGGTGATTATGTATAATTTGCCAGAAATTATATTTGTTTAATTTATCGTAACATATATTAGGTGTAACGTACAGTATTGACATTACTTTTCCAGTCCACCTAATATTTGGGGCAGTTATACTTTCTAACACCACTCAATAACAAAAAAAGGACCGTAAACTGTTGAATTTTAACAAACAAAACCTTAAAACTCTCTAAAACCTTCATTAGAGGATCAAACTTTAATAATTACCCCAACTGTAAGCAGTCAGACCTCTTACTCGACGTTAGGTATGATTGACGATAGGATCAGATAAAAATTCCACGGACGTGTTTAATAATACAACATAATTATATTAAATAAAATTAATAACAGGACTCGATCTAAGACTAAGCTGCCTGGAGGAACAAAAAGAAAAACGACTGGCCACACTGAGTAACCTCACATAATTAAGACTTGAGCTCGGACAAAAAAAAATCTGGTTCTTAAATTAAAGCCCTATTATATAGATATTATACTTAGACTGATCGAAAGACCACAAATAAATAAATATACTATACACATAAACATTCAGATTTTGACGGAGTTTTCGAATCGGACCAAACACATATTAAAACCGACGCGCCATGGAATGTAGCCGATGCTTAACTATCTTCTCCAACCTTTGTCCATATTAATCTCATACAGTTTTGACTACTTCTAAAAACCTTTTTTGCTTGTCAAAAAGAAAACTGAAAGAGAAGAAGCAAATTAAAACGACGACGGCCTCCTTCTCATTTATTCCCCGGATTTGAATTGTCTGTTTCGATGATGGAAGGTCATCTCGGGGTGGAAGGGATCTAGGGAGATGCAAGAATGGTCGGCGTTTCTCAAACTCCATTTCACCTTCATTTCATTCCCTGGAGCTGAGCGAGAGCGATGCATGAAGGCATGGGATGATTCTGAGCTCTTATGAACATGTCCTTATCGCCGAAATTTCGAGCTTTCCATATCATTGCCTCTCCTTTAAGACAGAAAAAAAAGGGAATTGATTAGATGAACTTACTTCTCAAATTCCTGTTGGAAAATAGGTTTTTCATTACTCACTATAGTTCTTCTCCTTGTAACAAGCGTGTTTTAAATTCGTGACGTGTTCCTCTTCGACTGCCAGCTCTAGCCGCCTTAGACTTCCCTGATACTCGTTGTGGAAATTCTCCTTGACGTAGTAGGGTACTTTCAGATGTAGGGTAGTCCGTCTCATCGGGAATTTGCTGAAGGGAAACGAAACGACAGAGATTAGCTTTGAAAACGTTTTAACTCCACATCAGAGCCTAATTTTGCAGTGATAGTACCCTCAGAAGTTCTACCTTCTTTCTCATTCTCTAATCTCCTACTTAGGCTTCTTTTATATACAGTATATCTTACTGAATTCCTAAAAACTCTAAAACATCTTTCCATATTTCAAAATTTATATTTTTCAATATCAACAAAACAGGTTTAGGCTTGATCAACACCTCATTTCAATTTGTTTCCTTTCTTCCTCTTCAGTTTTAAAATTCTCAATCTCATTTCCAATATTTCATATGAGTTCACTTTCATGTGAATTCATATCCAAAAATGAAAGCTCTCCTTAAACTCCCCCAAATACCACTGATTGTTAAACACCAATCTATGTCTCTCTTTCTGGGACAAGTTTTTCGACAAACAAATTTTCTTCCAACACTAAAAATTTTCACAGAGCTTTTGACAAACAAGACACATTGTTTCAAATCAATTTCTTTACTGGCCACTCCATCCAGATGGTATATTCAGTGACTAAATAAACGTTTTAGGGACACACAAGCTAATAAAACAATTCTACAACTTCACATTTATACATTTATATATATACGTTTTCAAATATTAGTAACAGTTATGAAATAACATCCTTTACACAGTCAGCAATTAATTAAAACAAGACAGTTTTCTTTTAAGAAAAATTTTTTACCATCAACTTTGTTCTATTCTAACTACAATCACAGAAACGACAACAGGACTGCCTGCGATCCACTTACCTACTCTCGTGGAGACTATAAATGGGATCACTAACAAAAAACGAGCTCATCATAGATAATACTATTAACACTAAAATGGGTAGGAGATGAAGAATGAAAGCCGTACTGCTTTGCCCCTCTCTCGACGTATATTCAGACTCCCCCTGACGTGGCCACCTCCCGTTTCTTCGAACGTAAACGTTTGAATTCGACGGGAATCCACCTCCGAAAAACATGTTGAACAATTCCTCTGCGGTTATGTCCGCTAAATAAATAAAAAACATTTTTAACAGATGTCTTTCAAATCTTTCCCAACAACTAAAGAGGTAAAAATTCTCTCACCTTCGAATCCTCTCGTGTAAGTGTGGTAGTGTTGGTCTCCATTTCTGTTTCCGGAACCTGACAATTTCCCAGACTCCGCTCCATACATGTCGTATTGTTTTCGTTTTTCCGGATCTGTTAGGACAGCCACAGCATTTCCAATAGCTAAAAAGAAAATTTTGTTTTTCATATCCAAGTCTCAGGTTTATTGAACCTTTTTAAGGAATCATTCGAATGAACTTTTCCTCACCTTTAAAAGCTTCTGCAGCTCCTGGAGTTTTGTTTTTGTCAGGATGAAGCTGCAACGCCAATTTTTTGTAAGCTTTCTTAATATCACTATCAGTTGCATCTTTTGACACTCCCAACACTTCATAATAGTCTTTGCATTTTTTTATCCTGTAAAAATAGAAATTTTACTTTTTCGTCATCAACTCACTTCTAAGGGATTTGGAGAAACAACAGATCAATGAGGAGTCATCAACAGAATTTCAAATTTCTTTGTTTTGTTTAATCTTTCAATTGTCAATGATGACACCAATTTCCCTAACACCACACTACATGACACCTACAAATAAATTGATTAATCTCCAACATAAGTCATGATCCCCTCATCACTTATGCATGAGCTGTAAGGTTATTTCTTAATCAATGAAATCGGTGTCAAGGTCTACACTTTTGTTTGAAACATATTTGACAATATTTTTGAAACAAGAGTTGAATTACTCAGGACTTTTGACTATGAACGGACTATAAACATTGTCATAATCTCTCTTAACAAAATTTCACATGATCTATCATGTGTGGTTGCTACTGATTACAACAAATGAAACACACCACCAGTGATTATTCTAATGAACTCAATGATTCATCTCTCTACTATTAAATTTGAATAACCTCATCAAATAATTTAGAGTATTCTTTGATGTTATTCAACTCAGATATTACATCCATTAACCCCTAAACAAATTTTTAAACAAATGACAAAGATAAGTTGTAATGGATCTAGCACAAAACAGCAGAGTTCGACATGAGTGAACTCTTTTAAACCAAAACTAATATCAATTTACAACACCTCTGAAAATCATAAACTAAAACAATACAAAAATTAAACTTCTTTCCAATCATTCTATTTAAAAAGTGACAATTTAAAAAAATTATCAACCTCTTAATAGCATCTACATGTTCCTTCGGCCAATTGTTCAAATTTTCCTTGTTGTCTTCACTTTTCCATGGTTGCTCATCTTTTTGGGAATATTTTTCCTCTGCCTTGCTTGCTCTTCCTTGTTGTTCGGAAGATTCTTTAATGATTCCAGTAAATCTGAAAATTTTAAATCATCAATTTAGAACTTTGAAAGTCATTTTTCACTTTTGGGTATTGGGAGGGGTCTCGAACTGTTAACCCTGACTTTAAAAATAGGACTAAATTACTTCTTATTGCAGGACTATAATTGCTGACTGTGAGATAAGTATTAGAACAAAAGATAAATGACTAAATCAACTAAATTATGAGTAGCAAGAGGGATTATAAAAAAAATTATTTTAAATAAAATTGGTAAAAAGGGTGAACAAGTAACAGTCCGCCCTTCTGGGTTTCTGTCATCAACTCAGAAATTATCACCAAAAAAGAAATCAATGTTTTGGTTTGGGAATAAAAACATAATTTTCTGATATCAAAAAAACCCTTTAGTCATCACCCTGATGAATATTTCCACTTCTTTGGAATAATAAAAAGTATCGTCATCAAAAATGGCGATCATTGCGAATTTTCGATCGATATTTTGAAACCCCACCTCGGATTGAATTCATTTCAAATTCACCTTACTCTTTATATAAATGATTCATTTTTTGTCATGTATAGTTTTGTAGGTGTGTCAACCTTTTTACAGCCCCTTTACCTTTTGCCTTTTGTGTCGAATGCAATCTCTCAGCTTTCTCTAGAAATTTGATGGCTCTTTCCCGGTTGCCATCTCTGATAGCGCTTTCCGCGATTTCTATACATTTCTCGGCTTCGTCTTTATGACCGTACATTTCCTTTATAGACAGCAAAAGGAAATAATTCGCTAAACCGTACGATTAAAATCGTTTTAAAAGTAAAATTAAAAAATAATATTTACACAGACATTATGAGTTATCAACACGGAAATTTATCTTCTGCTATTAACTCCCCGAAGGACGGCACCACCGTCTTGTCAAAGGTTGAAATTAATATTTTTTTAATCGCGTATGGTCCGGTTTATTTAACAAACTCCGCTCTAATTAGGTAAGGTATTTATTAAAATTTCGTTTGAATCAAATTATTCTGATTGGAATTTGAATATCGAGACGTTTTCCCTTAAGGTAAGTGGTTTAAACAATTTTAAAAGCCATTTTTTCCTTTTAGTCACGGGGTTTTGGTTCTCGATCGAATTCCTACCATTTCGACATGGCACTGGAAAACAAAATGGTGGCGTTCTAGAAGATAAAAAACTGAGTTAGGGAGAGTAGTCATTGTTGTTCTCGATTTTTTTTTCGTTTCTTTTTTTCTTCTATTTTATTTATATCCGTATTTTTTTCTCTCCGATGATTAATTTCAATAATTAGTACCAAGAAGACATCAAAATTATTTTAAATGGGATCAAACAGAACGAATCTTTTAATCGCCGTGGCTTTTATCGTTGGATTTTTTCTGGGATACAAAGCGAAGGAAAAACGTATATTGTGGTTAAAGAGAAAAAGAGATCGACTAGTAAATAAACTCGCTCATGCCCAAGCGGAATTGGACATGGCGAAAAATGTTTAAAATAGTGACTTTTCCGAAAAAAATTACTACGGATTTATTAGTGGTGATATCAGTAAGAAAGAGGAATTAGTAGCGCCTCGTAGTGGTAGTAAAGAATTTTTAGTTTCTTTGTTTGTTTGTTTTTTGTTTTTTTCTTTTTCTTTCTTTCGCTTCACACCTAAAGATTCTTTTTATATACGTATTTATTCGTGCTTGAACAGTACAGAGAAAAAAAAATGGAAGAAAAACCGTTGGATAAATTAAATTCAATGATCAATAATGACACCAATAATTCAGTGATTCATTACAATTGTTTAAAGAGAAAGGTTAAAGATTCGCCTGAAGAAAACAAGAAATTGAAAGTGAGCTATGACTATAATAACAAAGTGGACAAACAGAAATTGAGTGAAGAAGATCGAGAATTCACAAAAAATGGTAGAACACATTTGTTATTCTTTCCAGATGACATCTTACTTATGATAATATCAAATCTAAATCACCATTGTATTATAAATTTAAGTGAAACATGCAGTAGGTTGTATGAAGTATGTCAGGATCACACTCTCTGGAGGGAAGTGCATTTTTGTGACAATGTGGTCACTCTCAAGGAAATGGCCATCATTCTCAAGTACATCACTGCTGAGACGAAATCAATCCATACAAAGGGCTATTACAGATCCGGTGATGCTATCAAAGAAACTCTGACCTTGGAATGGCTAACACAGATAGCAGAAAAGTGTCCAAATCTGAAAAGCTTGGCCCTGCCAAACCATTTTATAGATTGTGAAAATATAAACATTCAACAGTTTCCAAGAACTCTGACAAAATTAGATCTAAGCAACACATTTGTGAGAAATGCCCCTTGGAACAGATCCTACTTCAAAGATCTCTGCTCGATAATGCCTGATTTAGAAGTTTTGATCCTGTCTAACTGCCACTGGTTTGAACCTCATAGTCTAATGGCTTTAAGCAAATGTCCAAAGCTTAAGGAATTAAGATTGGACGGATGCGTGAAAATAAAAGATTGTGTGGCTTATTGTGGCCTTGCAACGAGAGCTGGATTCAAAGCGTTGAAAACTTTGGACCTTCAAAAGTGCCCGATAGGCTCGTCGGAGCTCACCTGTTTCGCTTCGGTTACGTCTATCATTAACTTATATTTAGAAAGTCCTAACAGCGTGAACGACATCTCTCCCGGGATAGCCATCGACACGCCGATCATGATCCTGTTCACGAACGAGCCCGTCGTCGAGATCCGAGCGGACGGTCACAGGGGTAAGGTCACCTGTCCAAGGCTCAAGATCGAGAAACTGTTCGTCCGAAACTACAAGAGAATGACAGACATGAGCTTGCACCAACTAGCAAGAGATGCGATTTTCCTCAAGTATTTGGACGTGAGCGGCTCCGGCGTGTCTGCTCGTGGAATCGAAAAATTTCGAACTCTTCGCCCCAACGTTACTTTAGTGAATAATAGTCTGTGATTGCGCTTTTTTTTTTTGTAAATGTATAATAATCAAAGTTTAGTCGAAATTGTGGTGAGGAGAATGAAAAAAAAAAAAATTAAATAAAACAAACACTGTATGATGTGGGCCCAGAATGGTAGCTTTGCAATACTGTTTTATTTGTCTGCTGCCACGACGAATCTCGACTTTTTCGCCAAGTCACAAACAACTTGGGCCAAGAACTATTCTTGAACATAAGAATTAAGACTAATGGGTTAAAATCAAGTAGTAAGCCCTAGCGATAGACAATTAATAGGTATTAGGGAGAGGAGGTCTAAGAATTTTAGCAATATATAAAGAAAGCACAGTGACGATAAACATGGCGGGGTACCTCGAGGACCGCAAACCGAATATTTTGCCCCCGAGAAACGTATTCGATTGGCTAAACCGTTTTCATTTGATATGAGAGTTTCATGTCCTTTTATCTGGTTACTAACCTTTGGTCTGAGGTTTTTGGGGTCTGTTAGTGCTACGATTTAAACTCTCCTTATCAATACCATACACTCTTAACTAAAGTTTTTGGATACCAAAAGGGTTGGAGGGCTGTTTGTAATTTATTTTGTATTTGGGACGAGTCAAAGTGGGTCTACATATTGTAGTGAGAGCTCTTAAGGGCTCTGTATTGAGATTTTAGGGAAGTTATAATGGCTACTGGTTTATGGGGTTACACCTCTTGGTAGAGTGGGTTTTGTAGTTTTTGTAGTTTCATTACGACATCCAAAATGATTTGTGGGAAAGACCACACTAAGCATATCTACTCAAACCAAAAAATTTTCTTTTAAGCTTGTAAGATTTCTTTGACTGACTCCAGAAGGGGTAATCATTCAGTAGTGTTATTCGGGACCCCGGGGCTACTGATTTATGGGTTCACACCTCTCTTGGTAGGTAGTTTGGGGTAGTTAATTGTAATTTCGTAACAACATTTAAAGTGATTTGTGGGAAACTCCACTCGAGTCAAGCATACCTACTCAAACCAAAAAAGTTTTCTTCCAATCTTGCAAGAGGACCTCTTCACTGTTCTGGAAAGGGTAAACACTCGGTAGTGTTAATTAGAGGTCCCTTATTTTAAAGCTCTACGAATAATAAACATTTCTCTCAACTTATGAAAACGGTTTTTGACTTCCCTCAATTTCTCCCACTTTGTCCCTTTTCGAAAGATGCTGAATTTTTTTTTTGAAACAAAGAAGGAAAATGGAGAAGTCACAACACTGCCTTAACCGTAGCCGTGTGTGTGTTTTGTGAGAGTGTGTGTCTGTGTGGGTTTTTGAATAAAATTCATTATTTTTGTTTTTGTACCGTATTCACCTTAAAAAGTTTTAAAAAGCTTTAGCCATAACGGACTTAGAGTCGCGAAAGTATATTATATAATAAATCTCCCTCCCTCTTCCTGTAGCAAGTAAAGGACTGATTTTCTTCTTTATAAAAGAAATTTTTTTTTTATCTGTTGGCACGACCTGAAATCTTTTTTTTTCTCCTTTTCGGGGCGATTGTTCTTGATTTTCGATTTCGAGATTTTTCCTTTTTGTTCGATATCTTGTTTCTTTTTTTTTTGAACATATTCTAGATGACCCAGTGGGTCTTTTAGTGAAATTAAAATTTTTTTTATATATACGAAAATTGAAATGTATTATATACATTACGAAAGAGAAAATTTTTTTCTTAAATTTATTATTCTTGATAGTTTGTGTTGCTTTTTTTCATCTTCACTTCGATTTAATTTGTAAAAAGAGAAAACGATTATTAAAAGTTTTTTTTTGTTATTTGGTCTGATTATGTTTGCTTTTACCTTTGTACTGTGCTGGTGTCTGGTTGTCCTTATCCATCCAGTACTTCTGGCTCTGAGAAAGTTGTTACTTGTGGGGTAGTGTTGATAGATTCGGAGAAAAATTTTTTTTTGTTGATTTTTTGATCAAAGCAACTGAATAAGTTGTTCATCAAGCTTACATATCACAGAAAATTACAGTATCAGTGTAATAGTGTTACACTTTGAGGAAATAGAACTGCTCTTCAGATCTAATCCTCCGTGATTTTGCGTCGCTGAAGTCTCCTTGCCCCTGGCGATTGAGCTAAGTTTCTTAGCTCACCGTTTTGGTGCGGTTTTGGCACTCTAGATGCCTACTAGCCTGTACACGAATTTTTTCCTGCACTGCCTTCATTTTAAAAATCCCGGTGAAGGCTGTCTTTTAGGATGTACCAAGGAGCATTAACGGAGTTGCTTAACACCCAGAAACCTTTGAACCATCAGAGTATTAGTAGTGCAGTCCCACAGCTGCGCTTTGTAGTTCCAAACAAGTTTCAGGATTTATAAAAATTTGTTGGGAGAGACAAAAAGGATTTCCTAACAGCCAGTACAAGCTACTGTATTTAGAGCTGAGCTGTTGTACTTCCCTCTTCACCTGAGTTGAACGTCTAAAGCCTTGGTATTCGAGCTTTTTCCTTCTCGGGCCAAATGGTGACCATTGCGACTGGACCACAGGACTTACCAAAAACAACTTTACAGGTCCAGCTTTCGATGCATACAGTTCACCTTCAGGGCATCATTAGTATGTACATCTGTCACTCTGTTTCTGTATGTATTTTCTGTAGATTTCTTTATAAAAATATGTTGAGGCAAACAATGTTAGCAGTTTCCGAGCACAGGCCCGAACATTTTCGTACTGGTCAGGCACTGTACTTCAGATTTAACAATGAGCAGTCGACCTTTCACAAATTTTCGGTTTCTCCTGGACCACTCAGTAGAGCTTGTTGGGCAGCACTTTGAGTACCAAGGATCTTAAGTCGTGCCCAGGTATTTCGCTGTGTTTTTTTAGGTACGACTATTCCATTGGCTAGAATTGGTACGGGATTAACCCTTTTCAATGAGAGGTAACAAATTGCTGAATGTTTATCACATTTACCGGCTAGTTTATGAAATATCCAGCTTGTAATGAGGAAGTTGACAAAGTTTGCTCAGATTACAGTTTTACTACCCGAGAAATGTGATGAATGTTCAGTAAATTATCAGATTTACCGAGCTTCGTTGGTGATTATGAATAATCACCGGGAAATGTATATCAATTTGCCAAATTTATCATTTATTGGGAGTAACGCCCAGAACCGACATTATTTCCCGGTTTACCTAATATTCGATTATGTAATTACAATGAAGTGACACGTCTTCTTATAATTAATAAGAAGAGAATAAGATTTCGAATCAGATTTGAAGTTGGGAAGTGTTTAGGTTTCACGGTCTTTCAGCCTTTCCATCACACTAACACACAACCTCTGGGTTCTAACATCCAAAGCCTTAAGGTGGAACATACTCTGAGGAGAGTAGAGAAGCTCAAACAAAATGAACTTCGTTTATCGGTTGGAAACGGTGTCCTTGGACAGTTTTTAAAACATGAGACCGGCTTGATTGGGTTACGTAACATGTCGTTTGCTCGCGCACCTACCACATGAAAAAAATGTTGATATGCGACCACCGTTCCTCAAGGTTGTTTTGTTTTAGAGCCGAAGAGAGCCAGAAATAGCAAAATGCCCGCGGCGGATCCTCACAAGACCTTGTTCTTATGAAGGGCTCTACAAGGGTTGAGGGGAAAGGGAATCAGACATGTTGGAATCTAAAGTGGGTTTAAGGGTTTTTGAACTCGTCGGTAGCATCAAACAAAAAAGATTTTTCTATATTGAGAAGAGCATAATGAGTGTAGATACACATTGTAGATAAGTCGGAGAGAGAGAGAGAGAAATGCGATGATCAAGTTAAAGAATTTGATGATAACATCGCCCTTGTTTGCACTCTTGTGATTCAAATCCTTCTCTCGATGATGAGAATGTTTTCTAAGACTTGAGCCATCCACCTTGACTCGGTTATGTTCCTCTTCCTAGTCAAACAAACCGAAAGCCGAGGATTCCCTCCTCGATGCATACGCACACACATGCGTGACGTCAAAATTCCCGAATAAACATTAATTCGAATTAGCGTTTGACCGAAGTCGAACGCCGAACGGGACTCGAGCGCAGGATGTTCGCGCAACGTAAGTATGACTCGCGAAATAGAAGCTTTCGGAGAGAATTCTTATGATAACCTCTTCCGGCTACTCTCTCTTGACAGTGGATGATGTCTAGGTATAGGAGAACCAAAGCTCTATAACTCCTCCTTGATTCCTTTCTTTTGATTCCAGATAAGACTTCAAGATGGGTCTCCATCCGCTACGTCTTGCCAGAAGTGGATTAAGAGGTCTTTTGCCCAAGATCCGAAATCAAATGTTCAACTTCTCGACGACGGCCGTTAGGAACGAGGTAAACAACCCACAATCCTATTGTACGACTCGCGTAAATGTCTCCAATTATTAATCCCTTGCTTCGAGGTCTTTTTTTACGCGAACCAACCAAGAACTGGAGACTTGACTCGTAGCTTAAAACCTGTGCAATATTTATGAAATGAGTCCTCTATTTTTTGCGTTATTTATAAAACGAACTTCTGATGAAAGTGTGCAATATTTATGAAATGAAATTTATATCAAAGTGTGATATATTACTGAAGTAGATTTAGTACGAGGTTGTGCAGTATTTTTGGAATGAACCCCAAATAAAAGTGTGCAATGTTTATGAGGTGGACCCCTCGCAAGTGTGCAGTATTTTTGAAATAAGTTTTTAGGGGAGTGAGCAGTACTTTGAAACGGATTCCTTACAACAGTGTGCAATATTTATGAAATGAACTTCATGTAAAAGTGTGCAGTAATTATAAAAATCGAGTCGTTCTATCCGTATAACTTTTGAATTCGAAATAATAGCGGCATAATTGGTTGTGGACAAGAAAAACTTATCTCCATTTAAAGAGATAAAATTCTGAAACGTTTAATTATACTGAAATCATTATAATTATACAAAAAAAATTGGAACCCCTCTAAAAACAGTCCTGCCCGGGTATTAAATTCGAATATCAATTCAAATGGTGAGTGAGTTGCCTCTCAAACGCAATGGTTTAATAATAATATAAAATATATATTACACACCCTTATCGGGTGATATAACATTCGCCTGTAAACACACTAACAACAATATAACAGATTATAATCATAATGGTCATGTTTATATTGACAGGAAGATGATGTCATCTTCGAGTGTTTAGATGGTGGTAAGGCCCTGATTACGTTAAACAGACCGAAGCAGCTCAACACTCTCAACTGTTCCATGGTCAGCAAAATTCGACAGATGCTTCCTACCTGGACAGAAAACAAATATTTGATCGGTATAAAAGGTAAGTATAAGCGTTAGCGGATTGTCCAAAACTCGGCGACCCACCAATCACTGTTCTTATGTTTCAGGTTGCGGAGACAAAGCATTTTGTGCGGGAGGTGACGTCGTCGCCGTGACGAAAGACAAGTGCGGAGAAGTTGGCAAGGCCTTCTTCAGTGAGGAATACAAAATGGACGCAATAATAGCCTCCCTAAAGGTACCGCATCTGGTTCTGTTCACCATGTTTGCGTTTCCAACACACTCAGAATCGTTGTCTCTTTCAGATACCTTTCACCGCTTTCCTCGGTGGCATCGTCATGGGTGGCGGAGTGGGCATTTCCATTTTTGGTAAATATAGAATAGCCACGGAGACTTCCATGTTCGCAATGCCAGAAACTCAAATCGGATTTTTCCCGGATGTCGGAGTGAGCTACCTCCTCGCTCGGATGCCTAATCACTTGGGCGATTTCCTTGCTTTGACCGGATTCCGGTTGAAAGGTTATGATTTGGTCCATGCAGGTATCGCGACTCATTTCTGTTCCCAGAATAAGGTCAAGGAACTCGAGAACGCACTCTTCTACGATTTTTCCAAAGGTCTTTCTAGCACACCGGAAGAAATGATCAACGAATTCCATTGCGATTCGATAAAATGTAAGATGACCAACCCCAACAACTTGTCCTCCCCCCTTGGGGGTGTCTCGTACCAATAACAGACCGCCTGGAAATCTTTTCGTAGCTTTTCCGAAGGGCCAGCCTCCGCCATTCAGCCTCGAACCTCACTTAACTTCCATCGATAATTGGTTTTGCTCCTGCACGCTCGACGAAGCTCTTGCCAAGATATGCAACGACAAAAATCCATTCGCGAAGGACACATTCGAATGCCTGAAAAAGATGTCACCGCTTTCTCTGAAAGTCACTTTCAAACAAATCAAAGACGCCGCACAAATGGAAATCTACGATTGTTTCAACACCGACTACAGGATAGCATTGAGAATGATGGAGATGGGAGACTTTGCCGAAGGTACGAACCTCCTTCCTCCTTCATCACCAACAACATAACCTCTCTCTCACGTCTTCTTCTCATTTCAGGTGTCAGAGCTTTACTCATAGACAAAGACAAGAAACCAAAATGGAAGCACGAAGACGTTTCCAAAGTCACGGATAACGAAGTGCAGTGTTTCTTCAGCGAACTGCCCGAGTGCGACGAACTCAAACTTCCGGACAGCATGTGCCAGTAGTGTGGTTTCGGGGGTCACGTGATCGAAGGAATATGAAAAAAATTCAAAAAGTTGTTGTGTCAGAACCTATCTCGGGGAAATAATCATAATCATAAATTATAATCTAATTAAAAATTGTGATTTTTGTCTGTTGATTGAAAGCCTTCGATGAAGACAATGACAAACAAGATGGTCTTCTCTTGGAGACATAACAAACAATCCTTCTTACTGAGATTTATTGGGTTTGAACACACGCGCCTACGTAATTCATACTTTATCTCGAAAGATTGTTGATTACGTCGTTGTAGGTCTCGTGTTTTTCATTTTTTCCAACGTTTGTTTTTCGATTCCCTCTCCCCCCTCTCTCTCTGTTTGTGTAAAGCTCTTTGAAATTCACGCTTATAAGCTGTTGCAGTGGCGTAAGCTCATTTTCAGTTTGTAGGAGGATAAATCTTTTGCCAGAGTGGTGCCACACAGAATCATCTCTTTCTTACTTTCTCTTTCTCTCTTTCGATTTCTCTCACTTCCCCTCTCCTTTCACTTCTTTTGATGCTAATTCAGTAGATAAAAACTAAACCAGTATATATATATACAGTATATTAAGCCCGTGAATATATTTTATTCTCTATACACTTCAGTTAGAAGTTACAGAGAATCTCTTCCCATAGAAACCGGAAATGAACCAACTGAAACTAAGAACAGAGTATAGTTCCGTCCGATTTTATCCTGAGTAGATTTTGATCCTGTTATAGTCGAGGATGGCAAAATGGCCGCGTCAACCTCAGTTATAACAGGAAGAGAGCCCAAACTCTCAAATTCGTCAATCAAGTGATTTGACTATCCAATCATTGCCCCTCCCTCCCCCGGAAAGAAGCGACTTTGGAACCCAAAGACAAAGCTACGAGAAGAAAATGAAGGTTGAGACAATAGTCAGTGCTGTCGTTGTTGAAATAATAAACAGCAGGAAACTACAGAGCCTCGGAAGCTGTCCAAAGTTTAGATTTTCGAAGGACCCGAATATTTATCGGTTCTCATCATCAAACCAATTTCCTTATTACGCTACTGTTCGAAATGTAAAAGCGAAATTGAAATGAAATGTTTAACCTTCCGTTATCAGGTCAAACCATCGTGTTAGGAAACATGAACTTAAGCCGATAGGAGATCATTTTGACAAACAGAAATTTGATTTAAATGAAAACTAATTCGGCCATCTTGTAGAAGCGCTGTCGTCTGTAGTTTAGGGCTTTGGTGACGACAGGAAAGAGGGGATAACAAAAGAAACTTAGATGGAATCATCCCAGTCAACAACTTGTGCTGCGTTCGTGTCTCTTAAAGGTTTCACCCGATTCCTCTTCCAAGGGTTCTGTTCCTAAGACTGAGGAGTGCCTACTTTGACTTCTAAGAGGACAACAGCAGTCAGAACCTTTTCCAAAATGGCAGTTCTTTCTGTTTAGTACTGAAATGTTATTTCCTTTGTTTGTTGGTTGGTTTAGTCTGTTCTATAAGCAGTCTATTGTCTCTTTAACCTGTTCTAGTAGTCGTTGGTTGTCTTATTTTGTTTAGTAGTCTGCCTCTGTCTGTTCTTATTCATGTCATTCTGTTTAGTCCTATTAGACTTCTCTTAATCTTATTAGTTATTCTTCCTTCTGTCTTTTCCATTCTGATAGTCGTTCGGCTGTTATAGTCTTGTGGACAACTGTCTATAGTTCTATCAGAAGTAGTTCGACTGTTTCTCCTTTTCTAGTAGTCGTTGTTTGTCTTTCTCCCTATTTTAGCCGTCTGCCCGTTGTTCTGTTCTTGATGATGTCTGTCTGTTTAGTTCTATCAGCCATCTGTTGATCTTTTGCGTTGTTTGTCTTTTGTCTCTTCAATTGTATTACTCGTTTTTTGTCAATTTACTTTCCGTTGATCCGTCCACAGTTCTATCAGTCGTCTGTTCGTCTGTTTCTCCTATTCTACTAGCTCTTCAATATTTCTATTCCTTCGCCGTCTATACCACGTCACCAAACGTCTGTTTTCTACCTGTTGTATTTTGTTAATTCCCTGTCGCATCTTCCTAAACATTTAAAGAGACTAGGTCGAAAGGTACTCGACTCAGTTTGTGAAACTAGAGAGATCAGGAGAGAACACTCCAAAAGACAGATAAATCTTCATCCAATTATCAGATAAATCATCCAAACACAAGCGCACAGTTCAAGTAGCGAGAAGAACAGACTGGTTGACGAAAAACCCCAAAAAGAAGTTTGATCATCGTACAAAGCCTTTTGAGAGGCGAAACTTCAAAACCGAACATCACGTCAAAGTTTCAGAACCAAACAGTAACGATGAGGCGAACGGGAGAAACAACGTTCCTTCCCTAAGCTCTTTGATCAACAAACGACAACGACTTAACAGAGTTTGTGTGTCAGTGCCAACCGCGACCTTCTCTCGCGTGCATCTAGGAAGACACTACAAAACCAAAACACCGCTAAACATGTCAAAGTAGGAAACCAAAAATTCAATCTTCGTGGGCCCAGGAACCAAATCACGATGGAAGCGTTCGAACAAATGCCCAAAAGCGAAACCGTTCGACTCCGGAAGAGACATGTCGGGTACGTTCTTGTGAAAATTATTTTTTATTCAAAATGTCTGCCGGGAAAACTTTTCAAGGTTGGGTCAGCGCATCGGTAAACAAATTTCTTAGATGACTGCGCTTGTCCGCAAGTTCGCCGGCGCCCTTAATCAGGCTCTGTTGTCTTTCTTGTAGGGAATCATGCAAACTCTTCTACCGTACAGACCCTTTGAAGATAGTTCGGGGTGAGGGTCAGTACATGTTTGACGAGAAAGGAGGAAAATATTTGGACTGTATAAACAACGTGGCTCACGGTGAGTATATGAGAACGCGCATCATAACAACAGAGCCGGTGGATGGTGCTGCTGTGGTACACGTAGTTTCCGCTTCCGTTTATTTGCCGACAGAATTGATTCTTTTTAATTCGTCATGATTAGAGCGCATGAAATCAGTTTATCATTCCGAGGTCATCGAGCAACTTTTTGTTCCTCCTATCACTCAGGCTTTTGAACTTTTGAGTTTCGTAATCGATGTAGGAGGAGCGGCGCTCACTTTTCCCTTTTGGATTGTTTTCTCCTGTCGTCCTTCTCCCCAGCTTTGAGTTTATGCGGGCTACCCTAACACTACATTTTGTTTTCTCTTCCCTCAGTTGGTCACTGTCATCCAGAAGTAGTGAAGGCAGCTTGCGATCAGATAGCCATTCTGAACACGAACAATCGTTTCTTACACGATAATCTCGTTCTCTGCGCTCAGAAACTGACTTCTCTTCTTCCGAGCCCACTTTCTGTTTGTTTCTTTGTTAATTCTGGTTCGGAGGCGAATGACTTGGCGCTACGACTGGCAAGAACTCACACCAAACAGCACGATGTCATCACTCTTGATCAGTAAGTCGCCACCAACCCTCAGATTGAGTGAAAATCTTTACAGCCTAACAGAAACTATTTTTGTTGGCTTTCAGCGCCTATCATGGCCACTTAATGACCCTCATCGACATCTCTCCGTACAAGTTTAAGAAAATGGGAGTCGCCAAGAAAGACTGGGTCCACGTGGTAAGTTGAGCCCAGAGGAGAATCCACTTCCGGCGCAGCCTGCTCAATTCTAACTCACCGGAAATCTTTCAGGCTCCTTGTCCTGACACATACCGGGGTAAATACCGAGACGTTGATCATCCGGGAGAAGACCTCGGCGAGAAATACGCGGAAGACGTGAAGGACATATGCGCGAAAGCACAGGCAAAGGGTCGGACCATCTGCGCTTTTATAGCAGAAAGCTTGCAAAGTTGCGGCGGTCAAATCATCCCACCGCCGAACTATCTTCGGAACGTTTACAAGTAATTGACAGTTGATTATGCCCCAACGGGTCTGATGTGTTCATGGTGAATATGATCTCTCGCTTTTCAGACATGTGAGAGCCGCTGGTGGTGTCTGCATAGCTGACGAAGTTCAAGTTGGCTTCGGACGGGTCGGGAGTCATTGGTGGGGGTTTCAGCTTCAAGGGGATGACGTCATTCCTGACATAGTCACAGTAGGAAAGCCGATGGGTAACGGTCATCCCGTCGCTGCTGTTATAACAACACCGGAAATCGCGACAAGTTTCAAAATGGGAGGAGTCGAGTATTTCAACACGGTAAAGAGAACACTCAGGAAGATGTCTGTCTGTCCGCCATGAACAATATCAAAGTTAAGTTATATTCTCTTCCAGTACGGTGGCAATCCAGTTTCCTGCGCGGTAGCAATAGCAGTTATGTCCGTTTTGGAGAAACAAAATCTCAGAGATCATGCAACAAGCGTTGGCGAACATTTCTAAAAGCTTCACAAAAGCTCAAGAAGAAACATGAAATCATTGGTATGAACAAATCCCTAAAACCAACCCCATGCAAACACAAAGTGACACTAACCTGAAATGAACCTTCTTCTCCAACAGGTGACATCAGAGGTATCGGCCTGTTTCTCGGCATTGAACTAGTATCCAATCGGTCAACAAGAGAACCGGCCACAGCCGTCGCTCAACACGTTCTGACACGAATGAAAGAACACAAGATCCTCGTGAGCACGGATGGTCCCGACGTGAACGTTCTAAAGCTCAAGCCTCCCATGGTATTCACGAAGGAAAACGTTTCTCACTTTATAGACACTCTCGACAAGATATTGGAGGAAGTTAGAGATCTTCATCAGGTGCCTGATACAAAGAAAATCTGCAGGGACTGAGGACAGCAGGATGACTAATATTTGTACATAAACGTTCGTTTGTTAGTTTCTTTGTGTTTGTGTGCTAACATAACTGAGCCGATTCTGACGGACTTTGGTAATCATATCGGACATAAAAAAGGGCACTGATTCTGTGTCCCAGGTGAATGTTCCCCATCATGAGCTCAAACATTCACCTCTACAATTATATCATTGGACTGAAGTGGCCTGTCTTCTTATAATTTATAAAATGAATCAAATAAAATTCGTCAAGAAGTGTGCATCACTTTTAAAATTACTTTTTTATATGAGTATGTGCCATTCACCAGCTGAATTATTTACAAAATCAATTATAAAATAAATCCTTCACAAGATTGTGCATTATTTATGAAATAAAACTGGTGTAAGTGAACACTATTCAAGAAATAAATCCTTTACGGTTTGAATTCGTGCTGAAAATGTGAACGACTCAAATGGGTTTCTAATCAGAGTGTGCAATATTTATGAAATAACACTGTTAAAAGTGTGCATTACTTATGAAATCAAACTAACTACTCCTCGTTTCGCGTATTAAATAAATTTGGTAATTAACTGAATGAGAAACTCAAATGTCTAACCTACAGCCCGTAGGCCATTTCCGGGCCCTGGAAACTTCAGACCAATTATACTTGTCTATATAATAAGTCTTTTTACGCCTCTGGGGCCCATACAAAGTCTATAAGAGTTCACCATAGGACTAGGTTGGGGGCTGTTTTCTTTGCTGTAGCCAGCTTCTCTTCGACTGTTCGCCTCCATCTTCCTTTGGTCTTCCTCTTATTCGCTTTCCTTGGAGATTCCAGTCGAGGGCTGGAGGTATATTTGTAGGAGAAAGTTCATGTGACTTGGAAGGATACGTTACTGTGTTACTACCAAAGTTGTCAGTCTTGAGAGGAAATTTAGATGAAAGGGTAGTGGAAAAATGGCGGATCACCACCCTGGGATCTTAACCTACAACCATCTTTTTGTATCCAGGATAAATTCTTCTTGAGCATCCGTCTGAATGGACATCCTAAGTGCCTAAATCTCAACCCTGCGGACAAATCCCTCCATCCCTCAAGGCCTGGCCATCCACTAGCGAGAACCGCTCTCCTCCAGAACGGTAGCAACTTCATCTAACCCATTTAAGTTACTCCAGAATAACCTACAACCCTTAGAATGATAAGGCTCAAGAGATAACCCTCAGAACCAAAAAAGTTTGGCCATCACTCAACTACACACTACCCAATTGATTAAAAACCACATCAACAGACTGTTGTCAGGATCTAAATAAATAAATAAATAAACACCAACAAATTTAAAATAAAAATATCCTTTACTCGCAGAAGTTTCATTTTATTTATTTTATTATTTTTTTATTATTTTTCATTCAGTTTAATGGTATCGCTCATCTGCGATACGCTAATTACAAACTAAGGCTACTCCCAGAACGAACTACTTTCATCAAGTAGACGATTCCTACATTTTTTTTTCATTCGTGTTACCCTTGTTTTCTGAAACACTAACACTACCAAAAAAAATGAAATATCTCAATAACACTAAATCGACTCTCCGTTACAAATAAGTTTCAGCCATATACAGATTAATAATTTATTTATATATACACTTTAATTATATATATTATAAATTAGTATTTCTATACCTTAATACCTAGACGATAAAACTCTGATTTCTATGTCGATCAAAACTATTTTTAAAAAAAAATTCCGCAAAAGAAAAAGCACTTCAGAATTCTTTGTTTAATCAAAAAGAAAGTTTTTTTTTCTTTTTATTCTTTTTCTCTTTTTTTATACTTTTTTTACTTAAGTCATTTTTTTATATATATAGAACATAACTTTACTTATTAAGTCTTTCAAAACTTTTAAGAGTAAGAAATCTCTTAAAAACCCTAATTCCTAAATTATATGCTAAAGTGAAAGCTTTGCAAAAAACCAAATTTAAGGGCTGTTATATGCAAAAGCTACCCTCATCCTCCCCAACCAAGGGAAGACTTGGGGGGGGTGATAATGGTCTCTAATAAATTAACTAAGGTTCGCTACATGAGGAAAGGGAGTGTGGGGATGATTTCAAATCTTCAAGTGGTCATTTTGTGCAAATGGGAAAATGAAAAAAAAGAGAGAAACAAAAAAATAAATAAAATATGATTTCCATGTGTTGTTACTGTATAAAGATTAAGAAACCAGCCTTTTCAAAAATTTTCTACCGCGTTTTTTTTTCTTCATAATATTTAATCATTACAACGGTTTAGGTTTTTAATTAATTAAATCTTAATTACTTGACACAACTCAAATAAGACAACAATTCACAGAAAAGAAAAATAAAAAACATATACAAAGGCCACGGATGATATCTTTTTCTTCTTCATTTTAAAACTATAATTAATAAAATCGAATACATTCTTTTAAGATTATGGTCAAGATCAACCACCACACCAAAAGACAAAAAATATTTCACAACTGAATGAAATACGTTTCATTTACAGCTCACAAAATCAAGCGATTTTACTGTTATTAAAACAAAAAAACAAACGGAAAAGGTTACGATTTTCAAAAAATACCTCTCACAATCAGCCTGCAACGACAGCAACACAAAAAAAACTTTTTCCTAACTCACGAAAACAAAAAAATAAAGTTTTAACCGAAAGAAAAAAAAATCCCATCGTCTGCTAGCTAACGAACTTAATCCCAACGGAGCAAAAAAACAAACGAAAACAAATCACCGACGGTTTTCACTTAATTCGTATTAAATATATTCAACCCCCTTTCACCCCCTTGCAACCCTTTTACACGTAACACAACAATAACCATTTTTAATTTTAAACAGCAATCCCGAATCATCTCTCGTTAACGTTCCAAAGGCCGACTGGAACCAAGACCAACCATACGTCGAGAAGGCGGTGCTGAATCAAAACAAGAGAGAAAAAACCGTTACGCATTCGAATTGAATTGTTCCCATTGAGATCGGTTACGTTCTCCCTCGTTCCCAAATCAGTTGCTAGATTTTGTTTGAAATTTGAATTTGAATTTAAATTTGGAGCTTATTTAAGAGATTTGTGAGAAAGACGTGAAAAAAAATTTTTCAGACGGTGTGAAATAGACTCCCAACCTCCTGAAATGGTATGACCAAGTTATGAAAAGACCAGAAGAGTGCTGAACATCTGTATGGGAACTTCCCTCAAACTTGATTGTCCGTAAATCAGGGAAGAACTGAAGGAAACCCAAGCTGAAAATTCAACAACTTAGAACAGAAGAGCTGGAGAAGAGTGACAAGGACCCCAAGTAAATGGGATAAGGCTAGGCCAAGAAAGAGACGGAAATAGAGACCTACAACAGATCAGTGCTAACCTTCATTAAGCAGAAGACTATGTCAGTAGAGTTAAAGACACAACTCAAAGGATGAAAGAGATTTTAAGCTATATCAACCTCCAAATAGTTCAGATCTAAATCTACCATATCTCAGGGTGTGTAACGCTATTCAGTCAGATACCTACAAAGAATATGAATAAGCTAACAGATAAAACTCAAACTCAAAGCAGAAAAATCGGCACCATTAAAATCTTGACAATATCAACACCACAATTATAAAGAAAAATATTTGGAAAATCCAACTCATACAAGACAGCTCGCCTCACAAATTATCCAAGCAAACCAAAATACAAAAATCCTTTAAATAATAAAATTAAACTTCCTACTACAAACCAACTAGAATTATAAATGTTTTGTTTCAACTTTTCATTCCAATTTCGCAACTTATTTGGTAGAACTGTACTCAAGGAGGTAATACTAGCCAATAAACTACAAACGACTGACCTAAAATCTCAGAAAAAGTATAAAACCATCAGAAATTATAATATACACTACAAAATCATTAGAAAAATATTCAAACGTAGCAACTGATTTGGGACGGGGGGGTAGTTTTTAAAAATCTGTGAAATGAAAATTTCATTAAACATCCTTTCCCAGCCATTTTGCAGCGATTACTCGAACCGCAAACAAACCCCAAAAATTATTAATAAATCAAAAACAGGAAGCATTAATCAAAGTCAACAGCACGACCCAAGTGCTGACATTTTGTTCAATACGCTACTCCACACAAAAATCGTTTTTTGTTCATAATCCAATCGGTTGTCGCCATTTTTCTAGATGACACAGTTCAATCCATCTCGTATGCGATGTCATCAAAAATATACATAAGTTAAACATAAATTTTTTTGGTGGCTTTTCTATTTTCTTTTTCAATTTTTTTTTGTTTAAACTTTTTTTTTGCGTCAATTAATTTACAAATTACTTAACAATATAACTTGAAGTATGTTGAGGCTCTTAAAGTACAAACTTTTAATTCATTTTTTTAGCTTTCAAAAGACATTTCCATCTACGTCTAAATTCAAAACTAAATTCTTTTACTCTGTTTCTTAATCTAAGCTAAACCAAAACCCCGTTAATATATATCAGACTAATTCATCATCAACTGTTAATACGTTTATACGATACAGTATTGAGCCACCATCAAACGCTCCTTTCCCTTTCTTTCCTCTTACCGAACCTTTCATACATTATCTACCTAAAGTCCCATTAATCTAAGTCTTTGAATTATATTTAAATTTTTTAATTACTCTAATCATTTCGATAATGAGACAGTTTCACGCACTGAAAGCAAACAATCAACAAAAAAAAGATGGAGAATTGGCTACCGAAAAATACTGAATTCAAGCGCTAACATGCCGATAAATGAAACACGATAACTCGAAAAAGAAGCCATTCCTTAGATTTTGTTTCGCGTCATAAAAACTAAATGTTAATATTAATATAAAGACAAAAACAAACCGACTACAATAAATAAAAATGGTTTCTTTCTAAGTCATAAACCGAGTATAAAAAGGGGGAAAACCGAAATTCAGTTTTACGATTACTTTCGAACGTCAATAAATAAATAATAAAAATTATTTTTGTCGAGTCTTAATCCTCTTCCAAATCACTTTCGTCGTACTCTACTTCCGGATATTCATCCTCTCGTCTCCTAATTTTCTTCCTATGATATCTAGGTTTTCGACGAAAATCCTCACCGTCCGACTTTCGTAGAAAACCTACGTCTTCCAATTGTCATTTGTTGTTAGTGCCTAAGGCGGTGTTGATTTGTGCCCATAGTTCCTTCTTGCAAGATTTGGATCTGAAACCCAAAGACTTTTGCTTTTAATGTTTTAGTCATGAACGACAGAACCTCACTACTGGCCTACTAAAAAAAACTACAAACGTCAACTCTTCTACCTTTTGATGGATTGAAGCCACTCTTTGAACTGCTGCGTTCCTTCGGGAGTTATCAGAAACGCGGCTTTCGCTGCGCAAACGACGTTCACGAACTCTTCGTAGTCCGCATTTGTGAGGTGATACAGTTTTTGGTGCATGCATTGGATGGACCTGATGGAGAAAACGGATCCACGGTGTTAGTTATCCATTTAACCTAACAAGATCCGGTCGAAATACTCATTTACTTACATCTGTTGACATTTTTGAACTAGCGGCGTTAGGGATGAGCGAAGGTGTTGAAGAACGAGAGATGGATTATTCCGTGCCAAGAAATGAGCTGCTTCTAAGGCTACTTCGTGAAGAATGAAAGGACTAACGATGGAGTTTACGACGTACACGCAAAACTGGTGAAGATGATGAGTTCCTGTCGCGAATATATATAATTCAAAATTTGATTCTTTTCAAAAACACTTCACCCTTCCCTCAAAATGTTAACAATCCTTACCCAGCTTCTTTGCGACCTGTAGCAGCCATTTTATGTCATCTCCGTACGGTGGGTTCCTCGCATATTTCGCTTGGGGTCTATCATCGTGTACTCGCCGCGCAAGAGTTTCAAGCGCAAGCATTCCTACTCTATAAGCGGCGAATAAACAACGGAACTGTGTGGGGGTGTAAGCATTCTGACCTTGGCGATGAGGCTATAACGACAAAAAAAAACATTTTGAGTACTCACTCCCCCGAAAGAGAAAATAAGACCGCATTCCAAAAAAAAAATTTACCTGGGACTGTTGATGTTGTTGCGGTTGTGGTTGTTGTTGCTGTTGTTGCTGCTGAGGCATAGACCTACCAGAGCCAACAGGAGGTGGTGGTGGTGGGGGCTGAGTAACGTTGACGTTGACATTAACAGGCACGGGTCCGGGTCCGGGTTGTTGTATCTGGACGTTAACAGTTGATGTGACTGGAACACTTTGAGGTTGAACCACCGCCAACTGGTTCGGAGTTGACACGACCTGCTAGAAAAATGAAAACATGAAATATTTTGGTCCTGACTCTGAAGATTTTTTAAACGCACCATATCCTACCTCTCCCCTATTAAATTCCAACATTACCATTAACAGCTTCATCAGAAACCTCCTTCTCCTTTGAGACGATTTTGCGTGGGGAGAAAAAAATTATAAAGAGGGAGAGAAGGTAAAAGAAAGCTCTCAATCTAACACCTAAACCCCAAGAAAAGAAAATAAACAGAATCACAAAATTTAAATAATTTTTCCCTTCAAACACTTACTTGTTGCATAGTCGTAATCGGATACGCTACTGGTCGCAAAGGTGGTTGAGAATTTCCCTGGACAAAATACTGCTGCGGCGGAATAGGAGCAGGTGGGGTAGTAGGATATTGATACTGTGGAGGAGGAGGCGGAGGAGGTAGGTAAACGGAGAGCCGAGAAGGAGGAGGAGGAGGGAGAGGATGTATCGGATGAACGAAGCTGTAAGGAGGCACGGCATACTGAACAGGAACGAGGGTGGGAGGGGCTGAAGTCATTACGACTCCGGTTTGAGGAGGTTGAGTCATCATGGGTAAGGTCGAAGCGACGGTAGGTGGCGGATGAGGGGGAGGTGGCATCGGGACAGGATGTTGCGGAATTTGGGAGATTTGTGGAATCTGAGGGATTTGCTGAATTTGTTGTATTTGTTGGATTGGTTGATGTTGCTGATGTGGTTGGTGTGGTGGAAGTTGTTGATGGGGTTGGTGTGGCTGATGGGGTTGATGTTGTTGATGTACTTGAATTTGTTGATGCACTTGATGCGGTTGATGTGACTGGTGTGACTGATGTGATTGGTGTGACTGGTGGGACTGGTGTGATTGGTGTGACTGGTGCGATTGGTGTGACTGGTGTGATTGATGCTGATGTTGATGTTGATGTTGATGTTGCTGATGCTGGATAGGCACGTCTTGAGAATCAGCAAGTGACATAACAGAAGGACTCGACTCCATAGAAAAGTGTAGAGACATCGGATCGGGAGGAGTTTCGGCTTCCGCTGGCTGTTCCTGACCTCCTGGTGAGTGCTGTCCAATCGAATACAAACATAATTAATAAATATTATATGAAGTGTGTGGAAACAACTTGCTCGCACCCTAAAACGTGTAAATACTTACCCTCATGTACAGATCATACCAATATTTGGCAACTTGAAACAGAACTTCGGGGTAAACTCCACCCCCTTTGGCTGCATTTTCAACCGTTAAGCAGGACCGTTCCAGCATCTGTTCACTCTGTTCCTTGCACTGAACTATTGCCCTTTGAATTTCGTTCGGATTAAGTGCATGCGCATGAGGAAGGCAAGATAAAGCTAATTCGGCAGCTGCTCTAACCATATTTGGATCTCCAGCTGGAAGACAAGAACACAGATTCCAAATTAAAATCCAAAACGTACGTAGAACACTTTAAAACACACAGTTTCCTTATACAAGTCAAAAACAGTCACCTCTGCTCGCTCTGTCTGCGATACTGGCAGCTTCCGGTGGCGTTAAATGTCCTTCCCAAGTATTGATGAGAAACGAAATCGCAAGGACACCAATCTCCATTGCCTGTCCTGTGATCCAACTAACGTGAGAAGAGTAAGTCCGTGATAACCAGTTCGGCGACACGCAGTTATGAAGTCCGAGAGCATAAAGACCAATTTGAAAAGCGCAAAAATGAAGAGCGCGATGGGGACCGTGATGATGTTGTGAAGTAGACGGCTACAAGAAGAGGTAAAAAATGAGGCCAAGTCGAAGGAATTGAACAAAATCTCAAATAAATGCTGAAAAGTCCAAACCTGTGTGAAGAGAGAAGTGCTGGAATTTCCTCCAGCTTTGTTTAAAACGATTTTAGCCAATTCGAACATGAAATGAGCTCCTGCTTCCGAAGGCTGATTGGGAATGGATGGATATAACCTTTTATTCTTGAACCTGGGCAAAGAATCTTTGTGACGTGAATGTGAACTGCCGGGATTCGTTCCCAATGTCATGGAACCAAAACCTTGTTCGAGTTCGCTGCTGGTGCTGGAATGTGGCCTGCTTCCCACTGAAAAATACCAAGATCATTATTTTCATGTTCTGACTCAGTAAAACCAAAAATTCATTTTGTTACTAAGCACTGACGTGAATTTGGCAGTTCTTGCGTGAGAGGCGGCTCGTAAGAATTTAAAAATCCAGATGCTAGATTATCTAACTCTTCATCTACTGATCCCGAAGGTATCGAAAACCGTTTTGAATGCAACTTCGGATTCGCTGACGTCGAGTAGTACCAACCAGACAACGGAGTCTTGATCAAATTGTGAACCTCCCGATCCAAAAGCTTTTCCATTATCTTTGTCAGTTTCAACGGTTCGTCCTTGTAATGCATGAGCAGAGTCAAAACCAAATCCCCTCTCTGTCTCCTCGTTCCTTCGCACAAGAGCGGATGATCCGCTTCGGAGACGTTTGCTTTTAAACCGAGGACTGTGACCGCTGCCTCGAAGGCCAGAGCTTCATCCGCTGGATTTCTCGGCTCTGATTTGTTCTCCCGAAGAGCCGAACTCCCAACGAGTGCATCGAATATAAAACTGGTCAACATAATCGGTAGAAGAGCTTTTCCTCTCGATCTCAAGGTTCCGTCTCTGAGTTGTTCCGCTTTTTGTTTTATGATTTTCAGTTCTTGCGGTCCGAGAGGAATCCTTTTCATCAAATTAACTAACTCGGATTCTTGGTTCGCCAGTTTGACCTAAAATCACACCAGGCATGTTATGCTACTCATCTCGTTCGCGCGACACCTTTTAAAATTATTTTTACAATATATCACCTCAAGTGGTTTAGTGCTAGCCGGAGGTCGAGCCATTTCCAAACCAAACATTCCAACCCTAAATGCTAAATGATTATGCTCTGGTACTTCTGCTAAAACCGAACATAAAAAGGCGCATTTCGCAAGAGTCGCCGAAGCCAAGCAACTAAGTTGATGTGTCGCAGGATGAATCTGATACGAGAAACAGTCCTAACGTTTAAAAATCAATAGTTAGTCTGTTCCCACGCTAACCTTTCTTCGACCATCACATATTACAACCGATAATTAATTTTATCTACTAGAAGGTCGAAGAAGGCCAACGCATGAACCCGATTATTCACAAAGATTAAACTACTATAAACAAACTATGAAACCCTATTCGCACCTTCCGACGCTTTCCTCTGGTCTGAAGGAGGGAGGGGTCGAGCGACAAATCAGGAGGATTTGCTAACAGTTCCTCAGCAAGGCGAACGGCTAACGTGCACGCTTCTAGATTGTGACCGTGGGCGTGAAGTCCTTCCGATCGAGCGAATAAAATATCCCAAGGATCTTCCATCCCTTTTTCTCGGTCGAATTTCCTATCGATTATGCTTACTGAAACACCAAGTTGTCCACTCAATCAAAAATCCCAAAATTTGTAAATCAACAAACAATCTAAACGTTAAAGGATGTCAACAGCTTACCCGAATTTGCCAACATATTTTCGGATTTATCGACAATCTGTTTGAAATAGTACAGACTGTACTCATCTCCGCTATTAGGCGAATCCGAATTGCTAGTATTGCTATCATTTGAGGCTCTCCGAGGCGAATCTATCTCGCTTTCGCAATCCCTTTGCTTATTTATTACACTGTCACTACTGAGATCGTTATTACCATCATCATAAGACTCGCTTGAATTTTCTGTACACCTCTTCCCCTGCGATCGGTTTCCAGGTTGATAGACCCTACTAGAACCGGCTCCATTGTCCGATCGACCGGCGTACGGATTGGAGTCTCCGCTTATGAACACACCCATGTCGCTGTCTTCGCTGCTCTGGGACTGTTCCTTCATTCCCAAACCCCTCAATTTTTTATTGCTTTCCGAGCTCAGACTTCTTTCGTTACCACTCGCGTGTCCACCCTGAAAGACATTTTTCAGAACAAACTATTACAACTGTGATACATTCATTCCTTAAAAACAATCCAAAATTACAATTTTTACCTGACACGCAGGTCCACCATCGCTAGAACTAGCTGAATCGCTACCCCCACCTTCTTGACTATCAACGTCGTCTTGTTCGTTGGACATATCTCGAGAATGTGAAGGTAAATCGGCGTCTGCTTCATTTTCACAAAAACCTTCCGAGCTCACACTACAACAGATAAGAAAATATTTATTGAACTACAACAACCCGACACTCCCTTTTTATCCCATTCAGCAAATTATAATTATCACGTACCTGCTTCGGTAACCGTTTTCTAATGAGCCTGATTGGTGGTCTCGCCTTCTTGGGTAAAAGTCTATTACTTTCTTATGCTTTCCATAGGGATGTGAATGATACTGGGAATGGGGTTGGCAATTTAACACTGCGTGCGATGAGTTCACCTATTACGTAAATATAAGTCTTAGTTTGGGGCGAGCTTTTAAGTTTATGAAACAAGTAGTTGGTAAAGCTGAAACTCCCTCATTCCATACCTGATTTACATTTCCTTCATTCTGTTTAAAACAAGTGAACGGACAGTGATACAACTGATTGCTGCCGACTGTGTACGTTACTCCCGGAATGGGATAATCATCCCAGTCTAAATGGCAAGCCTGAATGGCAGGTTTGAAACCAGGGAAAGCCGTTGCTGAAGTGTTCATGAGGTTAGTCCTGCTATGTGCTACCTACAAAGAGAATGTTGGTGAAAAAATGCTTTTCAACTTTAAAAGATCAAAATCGCTAAAGAGAAACAGTCTGCATTCTCTCGCGAGACACTGTTCGACCTGTCAGCAGTTCAGGTCCCAATTTGCCCAAAGTCAAACGTACTTTATCAAGAATTTTCGAATGCCAACTCTTGAACTTCTTTTCGAGTAACAGCCTTTCCTCAGGCGAGATACCAGGATTGAGAGCTGCGAGACGCCACAACACAACTATTTCGTCGCACAACGAAGAACATGCGTGCTGACTTGCGTGGGCGTTGCTGTTGGCACCTGCGTGTTTCCCAGTTCCGATACCAGAATGAAGTGCCGCACAGGTCATATACCACCAGACAACAATCTGTAAAACAGAGTGTTAATGTAATATACACGAACTTTTCTTTTTTATAGCTTTTGAAAATACTTAAAAACACAAATCCTGTACCTGTTCGCAAGCCATACACTCCTCTGTTATAATCTCTAAAAGAGGTACTGCGTTCCTGTCGTTTCTTTTAAACATTTCCATAACGATGGACAATAAGTTCCACATTCCCTCTGGTTCTCTACCTCGGAGTGGCCGTAATAAAGAAGTCCACTCGGCAGCAGCAGGTGGAGCGGTTGTAGACAGACAATTTACATCACTGAAATTGATTACATGAAAGAAATTACGAACCTGAAAATGAGCTTAACACTCAATTGATGGTTTCGTGCAGACGAACTTACCTGAACACCATTGGCGCGGGGATACAAAATTTAATAAGAATTTTCTTAATATTAACGTGAAGGGTTTTCTGATCGAGGTACCAAGAAGTCTGATCGGAAATAGATGCACCCGCCGTCGGATCAGGAGCACCGCAAACCTTCACACAAACAAAACAGTTTTAATAAGAATGAGTCACACTACAACATCAATAACTCACCAAGAACCCAAAAAAAACTTACAGAATTTATGGCAGACGGTTGACCTGATAGCAATTCATCCAATAATCTCTGGGCGGTTGGAAGAATTTGTTGAGGTAATTCACTAATTAAATACTGTGCGAATTTCTGTAGTTGTTCACGTTTAAGCCTCGACAGAGATTCGCTAACGGGGGCCCGGAGACAAACATTGTCAGGCTGGAAAAGCAAAACGTTTTCAAATCGATTCCTACACCCTAACTACCAAAATCACAGTGAAAATATGAGAATTCTTACATTGTTGATTCTGTACAAACAAACTGCAACGACGTGTGAACACCAGTACGCCGAAGAATTGCATGTGCAATTGCAAGATGTAATTCTCCTACGGTCAAATGTGACGGCAACATTGTGTTGTTCGCGACTGTTCACAAAATTTGGAGGCGGCATAACAGCAGCACTAAGATGAAATCCTAAACAATAAGAAAAATCACTCTCAACTAACAAGTTCAATATTACATGTTAAAAAAACATTCATTCAATGAGTGAGTAGTTTTCTGTTGTTTTTACAGCAGCAAACAAATACAAGAATTAATACAACAACTACTAAGTAGCAAAAAGATGATGTTCGAAGATGTTTCTTTTTAGTCTTTCTGGAATTTCCATTAATGTTTCATCAGTTGTTGTACACACTAAATAGCTTTAGTTGTTCATATTTAACACCATCATCTATTTTGATGAATGAATTCACAAAAATATACTTTTTAGAGAGAAATTTGATTAATTTAACAAATACTGTGGGAGGCTTGTAGTTGAGAGGTCAAATCGTTTAACTAGTGAAGTAATATAGCTTGACCCCCTTCCACATTTTATTACACCACAACATAAAACCAGAATTGAAACCCAAAAATATTTAAATTAACACAAACTTCACCCACCTTCATTTCTTCTACCAGTCCACCAAATTTAAAATTCATTAAAACACTGTTAAACACCAAAGGCAAATTTTAAACTGGGCACAAATTTAAGAAAAAAAATTTCACTCAACTCACCAATTTGAAGTGGATCTCGAACAGCCTTGCTTCGATATAAGTGGTCTCCCCTTTGAAATTCATCTGAACTTCCATTAGCCAAACATGAATATAGTCTGATGTCTTCCTCATTATCTGGGAAACTCCAAAATGCAATTCGAAGTTGGAGTTGTTCAGGTACTGGTGGGAAAACATGTTCTACCATTTCAAAGGGAATGTGAGAGGCCACTACTTTAGCTGACAGCTCAGCTAAACTAGGTATTTTCAAGTCACCATCTGGAAAAAAGAAAATTTCAATGAAATCATTTTATTTAAAAGAGAAATCTCAAACTGTTAACTTTAATCAAAACCTGTTAAGGATTTTTAAATTGATTAACATACACTGCACAGTAAAATTTTACTTGGGAGGCAAGAAACTATAAATATTATCTATTTAATGATTTTAGCAGAAAATCCATATGTAGTTGTGTTAAAAATCACTTGAAAAGTTTTTAAAATAAAGAAAAAGGTATGGCATAAATAAAAAAAAAGCAATTTGAACATAAACTGATGGCAATATTTGGTAACGCCTGGAAAAAGGTCAATGACATACGCAAGGCATTGTTTACCTTCAGTCAAACGTTTAGAAAGAGGTCGGTAAACATATCCCTGGACCGCAGGTCGTTTCCAACCTCTCCAATTATTGCACAATGATTCGGGTTCCGTGCTCCAGCTGCATAAGGAATCCTCTTCGAACCGATCGGAATCCTCAAAAGTAAACCTATCTTCATCCCAAGCATCCAGAGCAGGAACCCTAGAATCGTCTTCCAGAGGCATATCCAGTCCGTCTTCCATGGATCCTGAAGGTGCGACCCCGATTGGGACCCGAGGACCAATCCCCAAATGAAATTGTGAAGCCAGATTCGAAATTAGAGCTCAAATTCCCAAATAAAACCTTGACCTCAATGGCCGCCAGGATGAAATCGAAAATGACCGATTTTTGACCCCGGAAAAGAAATAAAATTTATCCTAAACACGTTGCCGTCAAAAAATACTCATATTTATAAATAAAACACCGATAATTTCTTCCTAGAATCCAATTAAATAGTTATGTTTTTAAAAAGGAACCACATCGAACACTAATGTGACACACAAAAGTAGAAAACCTTAACCCAGCGCGAATAACAACAATAATGGCGGAGCTCGTTGCCTCTTTGTTTGCTACAAACCGGAAGTTGACTGTTTCCAATATTTATCTTAACCTCGCATCAACTTGTTTCCTCATATCAAAAACAACCAAAAGGTGTTTTTAAAAGCCTTTTTTTTATTTAATAACATTTAATTCATTCAGTTTAATTTTAGAAAAAGACCTCTTTCAGACCAAATGTGATACGCATAATTATTGTTTTATGATTCAGGTTGAGAATTCAGTGCGTATGGGGCGTTCGACGAACTATGCTGACCCACATAGCAAATCATAACAGTAAAAATAAGAAATAAAAGGAGTAAAGAAAGAAACACACACACAGCTGGTCATTAATGCAAAACAAGTTATATCAGCTTGAAATTAAAACAGACATAATTACACCTTTGTTTTCTAAAAATTTCTTTGTTTTTCTTTTACGTATTAAAAGCCTCGATAACTATTTTGTTTTGCCCTTATTATTAATCAATAAAACATAACTTCGGGTTAATCTCATTAAAAAAAATATATTTCTACAACGTAGTAATAATAAAATATAAATCGATTTAAAAATCGTCCATAAATTTGGCGCAAAAACTCTCCTAAGCGAGTATTACTACTTCTCTTTAGAAATTCATTTAAAAATCCTTAAAACTTATTAATTTAAATTATATTTAAAGAATTTCGGGGTATTAACATCTTTCACATTTTCCAAGCATCTTTCCATGAACCTCATTTCAAAATTCCATCCATTACCATAGTAAATTTTTAAATTAATTTTTTAAAAATTATTTAGTCAAAACATTTTAGTTTTTTCTTAGGAACAATTTTGAGTTCCAAAAATGGCACAAATAAATTCAAATTGAAAGACTCATCAATTAAACTATCTTTCCTACATTTTTCCAAAAATATAGAAATATCTACTTCTTGTAGAGATTCTTAAATAAAATTTAATTTAATAGTAAACATTGTGTTCCAGATAAAAAATTTTCAGAAACATTATTCTGACTCCCAACAAGAAGAAAATCTCATAAAAGTTATGCCTTAAAAATATTTAGTTTCAAAGGGTTTTGAATCATTATTGTATATTATCTAACTGTTTAAAAAGTAAAGTTATATAGTTTTCTGGTGAAAGATCAGTCACAATTTATTAAAAGAGTTTTGCATAAAAATCAATGATAATGTAATTTTTTTTCCTTTAACAGCCTAATGATATGTTGTTGCTCTCGTTCAGTGATTTTTGCTACGGTTAGGTCTAGTGATGTGTGATTTTTTACTCTATGGTCCTTACGTATGAATGTTTTAGTGGTTTAGTTCTGTAAAAAAATATCAAAATAAGAAGGTAAATATATTAAATCTGTGAACCTAGCTTTAACTATGTCCTGTATTAATTAATAATTACTGCTTCAAAGTTTTTAATGATATTAATAATATGAGTTACATGTGTAAGATTACATAGATATTTATCGATTAAAACCACGAACATCCCAGATAAGGTTAACCGATGTAATATTTATTTGCAGGGAGAAATGGCTCCAAAAAAAGGAAAGCAGCAGCAAGAACAAGTTCAGGTGTCTTTAGGACCTCAGGTCAGAGAGGGTGAAGTTGTTTTTGGTGTAGCTCACATTTTCGCCAGTTTTAATGACACATTTGTTCACGTAACTGATTTGTCTGGACGAGAAACCATAGCTAGGGTTACTGGAGGAATGAAAGTGAAGGCAGATCGTGACGAAGCTTCACCCTATGCAGCTATGTTGGCTGCCCAAGACGTCGCTGAGAAATGTAAATCACTAGGAATCACAGCCCTGCATATTAAGTTGAGGGCGACGGGAGGTAATAAATCGAAAACGCCGGGACCAGGTGCCCAATCTGCACTTCGAGCTTTGGCTCGTTCTTCAATGAAGATTGGAAGGATTGAAGATGTTACACCAATTCCATCTGATTCCACTAGGAGAAAGGGTGGTAGACGTGGTAGGAGGTTGTAAGAGTTTTATTTTTATGTCTTCATTTATTTTATTTCACCAAAAACTCACTGAATCCATTTGTTTTTTGATGAATATAAAAAAGTGAGACAAATTTTTAAAGTTTCAGTTTAATTTTTTTCTCTTCCTTTTGTCATTTGTGTTTTCTTAAACGACATAATTTTATACCACTAGAATTAGTTTTACTTTACTAATTGTTTCCTCAAGCTGTTTCTGATGTCTGTTTATGCTACTTTATTGGAACACTAAAATGTGTATTAACTGAGTTAAGTTTCATGGTAGTTCATCTCAGTTACAATTTAAATCTAAGGATCCCTATCAAAATATTCTCACTGAAAACATGTTTAAAGGAGCACTAATGGAATTTCAGTTAAACATCATTGACATGCTTTTGATGAAAATCAAGTATTTATAATTCTGTTTTATCAATATTAAACTTCGAACTGGTTTCTTTAATTTTGAAAGTACAAATAACAAGTGATGTGCTGTTTAATTTTAAAATTTGTCAAAATTTATGCTCTACTAATTATTAAATCATAAAATAAGTCTTTAAATTTGATACGAAAATAAATTATGAGTTTGTTGAAAAGTGACACCAAGAGCAATCATTAAATAAGATTTTGGTCTGATCAAAAGCAACCACATTGGGTTAGATCAGTCTGGGGAATATTTTTGTGATAATTGACGAATTCATAAATATTTCAATAGTGGGCTAGTCAGGTTTCTTGGCTTGAGAGTTTCAGCCTTTTTTTGCATTACCAACTCAACTCAACTCAAGTGAAGTCAGACCTTTTACTGTCGAGAAGTCTCTTAAACATTAAATTTACTTTTGTCAAAGTAAGTCATTGGTTAATCTAATTTATAGTTTTATTAGCCATATTCAACTAGTTGTGAGTTACTATAATGTACTCATTATAAACTATCTAATGTTTAGATAAATGATCATCTTCCAGTATCTGGTTTGTTCAAAAAAGGTAAATGTCGATGTGACAAAAAACAAGTTTAAACAACATTGAATAAGAAAATCAGTAAAGAAGTTCTGGAAAGGATTGATAGAAGCAAGCTAGAGACATAAAATATCAGTAGGCGGTATATTAAATAGTTTAATAAATAAAATAATAAATATAATTCCAATTATTGATTTTTTTAAAAAATAAATATGACAAAAGAAATAATTTAATTACAATTAAGTTTGGTGTTTGAATTGTTGAGAACACTTAATACGGATTATAACAATCGCCGGTATTAAGTTCATATTGTATTCTAAAACCGAGTTCTCTGAAGTCTTCATTAGAATCGTCGTCGACTGTATTATTGGCATTGGGTCGGAATCCGTCTGTATGTACACCGACATATAAAGGTTCAAAAGAGGTGGCTGTAACAAAGTTTCCCACATCTCATTAAAAAATTGTCAACTGCCACATAACTTCTGACTGTCCGGAAGTAAGTTTTCCTTGAATATCCGGTTCAATAATTCTGTTGTTAAAACAAAATCATCTTACCAACTATGGTGTCGTTTGCAGACAGATTTTTGTCACAATAATAATCCTTAAAATAATTTTGAGAATTGACGCCGCCAGGTATTCGGATATAATCCTGAGAAATTTTAGTGCTCGCCTGTTTCTTGGGATGACACATATCATCTGATTTCTCAATACCTTCAAATTTGTTTTGATTCATTTGGAAATCATCAGCTGTGTACCTGTTGAAATGAATTTGATGAAAATTTATTTCAAAAAAAATCTAAAATTTAATCATTTTAAAATGGTCCTTACCTTGCTTCACATATATCGGGCGTCTTTCGGAAGCAAACGGCGTAGTTAAGTTGACCGATATAAGGACCTTTGCCTTCGTTGTAGTTGAAAGATTCAAATTTACCTGTCTTTTCCGGATAATATTGTAAGCAGTTTGGTGGAGCTATAGACAATTAAAAATTTTTTTCATAAACCTTTTTTTTTAATTTCCATATTACCCAAAGCCTACAACACAATCTTACCAATCAAATCATAATCCGATTTCCCGGATTTTTAATTTTTCAATGTGTTATACAGAGCCATTAATTTACTGGGAGCGTCTAAGTGATCATACAAGTTTTTGCGGCATTCCAACTGCCGGATTTTTATCCTCCAGTCTGTGTTTCCCAAATTCGGTTCTGACGTTCTGTTCTTGAGAACGAATCGTAGAACAATATCCTGTTTCTTTTCACCGATGGGAATGTATACTGAAAAAAAAAATTAATTTCATAACTGAAGTCAATGAAAGAAAGTGAGCCCAAATTAATGGCAACAAATTCACCAAAATGGCGGTTTCGATTAATCGAAACGATTTCGATCGAGATGCGGATGGAAATACAGGTAAAACTCAATTAAAATTATTTATATTACATATTTATTTTAATTTTATACTCTATCTGAATATTTTAGAAGTTACAAGTAAATTTTATTAGACTTAAATATTAATGATTAATAATTTGAAACATAATCGATACTTGTCTTCGATTATTTTGAAATTCGTCAAGTCGACATTTTTTTTTCTTTTAAACTGGTACAGAACTTATTTCCACCAAAATTAAGGGCTGAATTATATTTATAACTAAAGTAAAATCACAAAGTTACAAATATTTAAAAAGATTCTAGATTATTAATATGGGTAAATTGAATACTCACTATGTTGTCCCTTGTTTTGGCCGCAAAGGTGAAGGAAACCTAAGTTTTTCTGCGAGTTTTCGACTAAAAATCTGTCTGCATGACATTGGAAGGATGAATAGCCTGTCACTTCATCGTCGCTTTTGATTTCTTTGCTTGTCGGTTGGGCTATGTCAAATTTTTCAAAATCCAGCCTTAAAGGAATAAAGTTATTTAATCTCGAACGGAATAAATGAATGTTTTGGTATGAAATGTGGTTGGTAGTCCTGTTTTAAGATGGCTTCTTCAACTGTCATGTATGTGTGTTTAAAAGTTTAATTCAGCTTTTGTATTTACAAATTTTGTGAATATCTTTTGCACTTGTCTTGTCAAAAAACAACTCATACTGTATCGTTTTATCTGATTGATGATGTATTGCCTCAGTTTTAATAGCATCTGAGGGGAAATTGCACAAAAATTATGGCGGTTAATGGTAAGTTCGTGAGCTTGAAGTAATGAACCTATTTTTCTTCTCTTTCTTTTTAATTAAAACATTAAGATTTTAGATTATTAGATTTAATTGACTTTTACGTACGCTATAAGGGGAATCGTGGCAATTTAGCGCAACTTAATTATCTCATTTACCTGATCTGACAGACGTCTTTACTAAACACCTTCACGTTGAGAGCGCAATCAGTTTGAAATTTGTCTGGGGGAACGAAGTAAGAAAGTTTCGAGGATGTGGTTTGGTTACATGTTTTCTCCATAACGCAACAAGATCCCAACAAAGAACACAAGCCTCCGATTTTCCCTCCAGCTTTCCCACATTCCAATTTAGACATGCATTCTCCTTCGACGTGACCGCCATTTTTCGTGGTGTCCTGACAATCCAGATCCACAATACCGTTCACAGCTCCTGAAACAACTATCGGGAAAACCGACGAAATGTGTCCAAACGTCTTTTTAGTCAAATATTCGTGAAATTTAAACTATGACATGAATATTTTGAGTTTTTTGCCCATGTTTCGGTTTCTCATTTCAATTGTCATTAACTGACACCGGAGAGACCATGAAAATTTGTGTACTTACATCTGTTCTTGATTCTTTGTCCGTTCTTAAACCAAGCGACATCATCTCTGACGTTTGTAAAGCCGAAAACGGCAGAAACCACACACGACAAAATCAGACATTTAAATAACCCGGACATTTTATAGCAGGAGCGTAAACCAAATATCTCGTGGTTTCCTCCATTTCAGGTTTTTATATCAGGTATGGATTTGTTTGTTGAGTAGGGTAAAGCGGGGCTTGTTTTTAATTTCCTAAATTAGAATTACTTTAGCCTTTGTTTTGGAGAAGGGTTAAATCAAACCAAAAATCATAAGGATAATCATCAAAAATAATAATATAATTAACTACGACAAGATAATTTTGATGGATGCCAGTCGTAACTGTATATCGGGGCCATTTTTCATCCTTTGCTATTGGGTAAACGAATTTTTTTATAGTCCAAAAAAGAGAAAAAGATAAAACTTCTCTGGCTTACCCTAAAGAGCATGAAAAGTGGTTTTTTACATACCGAGCAAGTATTTTGTTTACATTTGTTAAAAGCTTTGTGGTCGATGTCACCTCTTATTTTAAAATACTTAGACGTTTACATAACGGATTGGATTCGAATGGGCATTTACCTCCGATAGCCTTTCTACTTGAGCTCTCAAATTTGTGCACAAAATGAAATTCTTGGAAGGATGTAGTCAAATGTGTGAACTGGTGAAAGTCTTTTTTTTCCAAAAAAATCAATCAATTTTCTTTTAATTGGTTATCTATACTTCTTCTGGGCAGTTTGAATCATGGGTTGTGTTGTTTAAATTTTTTCCAGCTGTTGGAAGAATTTTGTCGTTGGCATTATCTTTTCAATTTCTTGTCATTCATTTCTTAAAGCTTTTCTCAGCGTTTCACTGATAGAATTTAAATTTTACAAGAATATAGAAACCTGCTTGTATTCAGGTTCAATAAGCAATTTTTCAGATGGTAAAATTTGAGATTTTTGGGACTGTTACCATTGGTATTAGTTGAACTATTGATCATTACGCCCTTTTAGTCAAATTTATGCTTGGATAAGAGCGAGCTTTCCCTTACCTTGTTCAGGTGTTTCGTTTTCTTCTATAGCTAAAAGCGTCCTAAAGTTCGGCCTAAACACCAGGAATTTATTTATGAAACGAATTGATCAGCACGGTGTGCAGTATTAATGAAATGAACTCCAGTAGGGTCCGCAGTATTTATAGAATGAATTATTCACGAAAATGTGCAATGTTTGAAGTAGATCCTGCATGCGATTGTGCAATATTTATGAAATGAATGAGCAAAGAAAATGTGCAGTATTTATGGAATAAAAAACTCAGGAAAGTGTGCTGAATTTATGAAATAAAAGGCCAAAAAATTGTGCATTATTTATGAAATGAATAATCAAAAGATGTGTGCAATACTTATGGGATGAAAAACCAAGGAAAAGTGTGCGGTATTTATGGAATGGTTTTTACCCAACACCAAACTCTATCACTGGTGATGCCTTTAGCTGTAAAAGAAGGCGAAACGTCTAGACAAGATAAGCCTGAATTGTCTTATCCAACCAAAAATTTGACTCCAGCGGCTTAGTAGCCGAAAGTTTAACATTACTAACACTGATCTATTCACATTGATAAAAATGATCCGAACAAAGATTCGCATTGACCTCCTGTTCCATTTCCGGTCAACCTACTGTCTATCTTTGCGACTTTTCATATCGCTGGAAAGGATTCATACCCATGACTATCCAGTTTCCATGTTGTCTGTTGAACTATTTGCGGATTTTTCTTGATCTTAGTTTACATGACTTCTTTTATCAGGGCTTTTAAAGGTCGATGACCTTTTGGGTAGTCCACAGCAACAATATGAAGTGCCACTGCTACTTCTTCCATATCAGTCATGAAGAGGAGGTGAAAAGGATTTTGATGAAGTCTCACTTCAAACGATATTATCGACTTAAGGACAAGTTTGAACACCCTGTCTTTTGTCACCCAAACGTTATTTATTGATCCTTTTCATTTTTATTTTTATAGTCATCAATGTCTATTCTCTAAACTTGTTTTGTTGTTTTGTCTCCTTTATCTTGAACTCATTTTCTGTTAATTTTTTTTGATCTCTCTTTCGACCAATCAGAAACGACTTGATTCATTAAATCTTTATCACAACATCGTTGGCTTTTTATTGTCAATGTTCGTTCATATCCCCTAACAGCCGACTTTAGCTTTTTCTTCTTAGACATTTTATCTAATTTATGATTCGTTCTACAACATCAGAGATTCTTTTTAAAGATAAGCTCACTAGAAGTCGTCATTCTGATAAGCCCAACCGTTAATTCAAAAATCGCAAGATCAGCAATCATGGTTGTGACTGTTGGGTGCTGCCGTTTTGACCGACAACCTTGAAGTCATTAATTTAATATCATTATTGTGTCATTTAGTGAACAATTATAAATCCAGGGATTCCGTATCGGACATCTTTTGGGCTGTGACGTCATCAGTGTTTCGTTTTTTTTTGCTTTTTGCTGCTTCTTCTTTCCGTCTCCATCTTGCTGTGAATAAGGTTTAGCTGCTTCCAGCCTGGTTTTCGGCAGGAACCTCTGTGGCTTCAGTTTGTTCTTCATCTGTTTAAGACCTGCCTACCCATTCCCAGTTTCTTAAAATCCGTTTAAGTCTGTAAGATACACGCCGGTTTTGTCTTTTTCTTACGGGAAGATTCTATTTGTATGTCTTCATGGATCTATTCTGCTCATTTAATGATTAAAAAAAAATTTTTTTTTTTAGTGTTTTGGTTAGAAGTGTTACAGTCATTTGGATTCAAATCAGAACTGATGTCAAAATCAGAACAGGTATCTCAAAGAAGAAAAATGAAAGAATAAGAGTTGTTGTGTCCCAAATATTTGTTAAATGTTTTTATTTCGGGAAATTGTTGAATATTTATCACATTTCCCGGCTAGTTTGTAAAATTTCCAGCTCTCACCGTACGACATTCATTTTACACTCCACATAGTATTGAATGATTTATATTGAACACGTTTAATGTTTCTTAGGGCCGTAGTAAGGTTTCTAAATTGTGACAAGAACCAGATAAAGTCGGATAGAGGACTGGATCCGGGCCATGGGTACTACGACTTGATGATATTGTATACAAACAGTACTGCCAAATACTATTTCATGCAAAACATTGATGGAAGTATACAGAATCGAAGACGTTAGGTGTTTCGCTTAAACGTCAGTGGAGGGCCCTTAAAATATATGAAAGAATCGTTGGGGCAAGCAGACTTATAACACAAGGGAAACAAAAGGATATGGAACAGGTACAACCTGAACCTCATAAATATTTCAAAATGGTGTCATAATATCTTGCGTTAGGTTTAACCATAGACGCAATTAACGTCCAACTAAGTTAAAATTTATTTCTCGTTGTTATTTTTAAGAAAAACTGAAATTAAATGATTTTTACAATCGACCAATTACGAAAGTGGTGTAAGTCCATGGCCCCTTCCCCCAATAATAAATTTAATTATACGAAAACTAGCTTAAAGTAATTTAAAATAATTAAATTACTTATTTGGTGTGTTAGAATAAATTTAATCCGACTTGACATAATAATTTTGTAGATTATCGAATCGATTCATTTGAAAAATTTGGTGTAGTTTTCTCAAGAACCCATTAAATGATCTTACATCAGTTTCAAAATAAAAGGTTCAAATAATAAATGACAAAGGGACCATAATGGCGTTGATACGCTAAAATATTTCTTCGTTTTTATTGTTCTGTCATTTAATTTTAAAAATGGTCGTTCGTTTTAACCGTGCTCGATACGGGGCCTCGGAGCCCAGCTGAAAGCGTAAATTAGGCAACGTCGAATTGCAGTATTATCATGGCCGCTGGAATTTCTTTGTTCGAACTTGAAGTATTTGCACGTTTTTATCGTGATTACCACCGAACGGTTTATCCGTAGTATATCGTATAACTCAACTCTTATTACGAATCAGTATTTAAACAGTATCCGTATTTTATAAAACCGTTTTATTTTGTATATATTTATATTTTAACGTAGGTTCTATTCTAATGTAAAGTTTTCGAGAAGCGGCCCCGATTGCGCAATGTATTTCGTTTTTTATATATGTAGTGCATTTACCTTAGGACTTGTTTGAGGGTAATAAAATTCCTACAACCCCGAAGAAAGGGATTTTCTTTCTTCTTATTTTCTCGTTTTTGGATTCTCCGAAACCTGTCGAATGGTTTTTTTATCAATCAAAAACCGTTAATCTCGATTTTGGGTTGGTTTTGTTCGGAAACAAAATGAAAGGGTGGATCCGCGGAAACCGTTGCTTGAGTTCACATCCGAACGACTTACTTATGAAAGACCTTGAATTCGGTCCGGATCAGCTGATGTGAAAAAAAAATTTTTTTGTTTGTTCCTTTTTGAATCGTTTCTAAGATCTCATTCGAATTAAATGGAACTTTATTTATTGAACGCCGTTCGAATAAAGAAAGGAAAGACGGGAGAGTTTAGTTTGGTTTCTTTTTTGACAAGGAATTTATTCCAAGCCGGTATTTAAATAAATGAACTCTAAAGTGAAGAAGAGAAAAAGAATTATTTTCCTGCACCAGGGTATTCCAATAATTTAATTTTGTTATAAATAATAATTATTAATTATATTATGTGGTAAGTTTTTGTTTTGTCTCTTTTGTCATTTTATTATTAAAGGAAACTTTCCAATCTTGACATCTTGGGATTCTGCTGACACTATTACTAATCACAATGAGTGATTAATGTTTAATAGTAATAAAAAATTGCATATTCAAACAATTCTAATCTCTATTGTAAATTAAAATGCTCAAACACATATATATTTCAGTTAGGGGGGTGACTCATGAGACAAATTTCTTTGTGTGTGTGTCATCGAAATGGTTTTTTCAACCTAAACTTTTGTTTCCTGTTAAATGACTTTGAATCTTTTCTGGTTAAAATGTCGAGCTGATGCTTTTGTGAAAGTCGAGTTTGTTTTAATTGAAAATCATGTCATTAGTCATTGTTTATATTCTCCCCATCCTGTTTGCGAATTGGTTGCTGACTTTTTTAACAAAGTTTCTGGAATTTTTTTTAGAAATTTTTCTCTTGTCAGTGAAATGTTGCATACCTATTTTGGATATTTTTTTTCTCAGGTTAGTCTCATACTTGAATGATTTTTTGGTTTTGAGTCTGTCTATGCCCAATCTTGATTTATTAAATTGGGCTGACTCTAATTTAAGGTCTTTTGTTGTTTAAAAGGGTTTAAAATTAGTTAAAACACCATTCCAGGTAGATAATAAAATTAGCAAAATAAGATGTAATTATCTGTTTGTTGTGTTTATTATTATTTATCTGTTGTGTTTTAACTATATCACAGACTTTAAACTTGTCAACTAATTGTGTTTATAAGTATAAATCTACATGAGATGTATATGTAATTATTTTTATAGTGACTCGAATCAGATATAGGAACTTTCTTTGATTATAGATAAGTCACTTTTGTCGATTCCTTAGTAAGTGATATTAAACTCAACAATTTCTGCTCTAGTTTGTTGCAAATTCTTTAGTATATACTTGCACAATTATGAATTTATTAATCAAGTTGTTTCATACATCCAGAATGACTCTACTTCTAGGTGGTCCAGAAGGATGTGAAACAGATTTAATTTTTTTGTTTAAATTTTTTGGTATTAATTGTGATGGTTCTTGTTATTCATTGAGTTCAAGATAGCTAAAAATATTACTCAGGTTATAAATCATGTTGTAGTACAAAGATTTGTATATTATGTTGTGTTTATTGTTGATCAAAATGATATCGTCAAGGCTGAATGTCATTTGACAGAATGGAGAGTTGAAGAGCCTCCTTCTATCTTTAAATTGGGAGGTGTTTCATGTTATCTCCTGAAACTTAAACTGTTTCCTTTGACTGTGAGTGTGTGTTTTAGGTTTTTGAGGGAAAGGGGGTGATATACTGGTGGAAAGTCAAGATTATATCAAATCAGGGTGGGGGTGCCTATTATCTCAACAAATCAATATCACTCATTATCATATGAATGGGCTTGATTTCAGATTCAAATTTATCTGGGGGAAAAAATGAACGAGACCAAGTCGAACGTGGGATTTCAAACGAACACGAATTTGACCAACAATCATGAGAACAATCACCAAAGAGAGGAGAATTTCGACATGGAACTTATCAAAAGATTTTGCCTTCCGCTTTGCACGCGGGACATGGCTGTGAGAGAATTAGCCTTGGACGTGATTGAGAAAACCGTCGAAGGGTGGCTGGACGGTTATGGGAGTCCGAAAAAGTTGAACTGTGTCGAAAACCACTACGAGGATTTCTACGAGGTGGAAACCGAGGAAAGTGGAGACATCGTCGTGAAGGAGACGAAACACAATGATTATTTGTCTTTAGTTACGCTTCACTTACCTGCCATTCTAAGACTAAGTGTGAATTGTCCGTTTGATGATGTCAGAGACAAATTCGTCAAGATATTGCAGACGATCAAGGTAAGTTTCTTATCACTCTAATAGCTTTCATTGGGCCCGTCATTAGGTTTTTGGGTGATTTCATGTTCCTCCTTAGATTAATCATGGCTTTTTGTAGTTTAGTTTTGTAAATTTATGGTTGTCTTGTTTTGTGAATTGGTGTCCTAGTTGGATAGACTGGAGAATGAAGACTGACTTGAATTTAAGGAGGTGTCAGATTTGCTATTTCTCTTACACCCCAGAAGTGATAAATACATAACAACATAGTTGTTTCCTGTCTCAGAAATGTGTGGCTTAACCATCTACCCGAAACAGTGTTACAGAAACTGCTTTCTCAGATGTGTCTCAAGCTTTTAAAATCTCGAGGGGAAAGCACTAGAACAGTTATGGTGAACCTATGACCCAAATCTACCACACTTCCTTCATTTCGTGGTGTAGCCACCGACTCATTGACCCACTTCTCGTAAAGGTTCGCCATCATGTTCATTAAGGGTGGTTGAAATAGTGCTATGTTTCTTTCTCCATCCTTTCACCTAACTTTTGCAAATCGTTTTCATCTCGCCGACCACTTTTGCTGTAGAGAACCATATTTGAAAGTCCACCTAAGATCCCAGAAGAATCCCAGTCGAGTAGGAGAAAAACAACCAACCAACAAGATGTCAACGCTTCGTTTTTTGACAAACTCTCCCAAAAAATTTCTCTTTCCTCGGGTCCTTTGACCTCAGCCGAAAGTCAATGGTTTCTCTCTCATGTTTTCGGTTCCTTTCAACTCGTAGAAAGAAAATTCAAATTTGAGAAAAAACAAAGGCGAGGTCGACTAACCAAATTAGTAAAAAGTGACAAATTCTCTCTTTTTATAAATATTCTCCGAAGAGTCGAAATCAAAACAAACATAATTAATGATGAAGACAACCTCAAGTAGCAAAACGCATTTTAGTGAATTAACTGGTAATCTCAGAGTACGCCATATTTATTTATTTATTTGCTTTATGTCCAATTCACGGTCGATACTAGAAACCTCGAATTGTATATACAAAACCATATTTTTATTTACTCTCATTTATTTATTTTTCTATTTGGCACGTTGAAAGTAATAAAAAGATTAAAAAAATTTTTTTTTTATTTTCAGGAAAGAGGACTTTCGGTGCCTCATCAGTGTGATAACGGACCCAGTAACTTCATTCCGGTGAGAATTATTTTTTGGTAATAGTTAGTGTACCGATCTAAGTGTTAGAGTGTTTTTCATAGATAGTCACAAATGCAGGACCTCCAACATCCCACATGGATATAGCCCAGCAGGGTTAGCCAACATCTTACAGATGTTATTTACAGTCAGAGAAGAAAGACTGTCTGTCTCAGTTTAGAGTGTTTTGTTTGTAGTCTTGCCTTCATACTTATTTCATAAATCCTGCACACATTCGAATAGTTTAATTTCTATCTAATACAACTTTTGGTTTTGAAAACAATGAAAAGTTTTTCAACACGAGTTCAATTCATAAGTAATGCACACTTTTTAAAAGGATTGTTGCCTAAATGATTCACTCATTGCTCAGAATTCGTTTCATAATTAATGCACACTTTTGTAAGGAACCTATTTATGAATTCATTTCACACATATTGCACACTTTTACCAAAAGAAATCAGTTAAAAAGTATTACATACTTGGATGAGGGGTTTATTTCATAAGTCGTGCACACTTCTACGAAGGACTTATTTCAATCAAGTTATCCAAATTCTTGTGAAAAAATCATTTCATAAGTGCTGCACACGTTGGTGAGGAAATCACTTTTATGAACTCTCTCACCACAAGTTCAATTCATAAATAATAAACTCTTTTAGAAAGATTGTTGCTCCGTTTCTAAGAATGGCTTCATAATTAATGCACTCTCTTGTGAGAAACGTTTCACTTCATAAATACTGCACACTATTGTTAGGAATATGTTTCATAAATAATGCACATTTGTCGGGAAAATTCATTCAGGGGATAGTACTCACTTATTTATCAACAGGATTTCTCGGCCTTTCTATTTATGTATTTATTATTATTATAATTTTTTTTTTTCGTGTCTCCGTTCAGGGGCGTAATCAGTCTTTATATCTCAAAAGATTGGTTTGGTTTTAATTAAGAAATTATTGGGGTATTGGGTACAGTCTAGATTTGGAGGGCATCCCTTTCATAGTTGTCAGCAAAATATTGTGCTAAGTTTTGTCGAATTGGCAGATTTCTTGGTAAAAATTCTTTGTATATACTTTTATACAGATGTATAGATTTGTATAGATTTCAGTGAGAAAAGTTGTAGGTGTTGATTGTTAGGAAAATGGATAGAATTTGTGTTTGTTATACTAAATTTGAAGTTTCTGTGTATTATCAAGCTTTCTAAGAGAGAAGAAGAGTAATAATTTTTGTATATATTGTATAAGTAGTTTTATAACTTCGATTTATCCAAAAATAAAAATTAATTCGAATTCAATTTTACCATCAAGAGGCAAAGGCGAAGTTCTAATTTAAACGTTGGTGCCACCTAACGGAGAGTTTGAATACTGTAAATCGAAGAGGTGAACAGGGTGGGATGCTGGGGCCTTGCCTCCTCATTGACCGTGGGGGAAGGGGGGCTCAAGTATCTTAGCCTCGGTTCTAGTATCAATTATTTGAGTTCTGTAGTGATGCATTTAATTAATTTTGAACAAATTAGGTCATGATTAGGGGAAAAAATTGACGATCTCGTTTTTTTTTTGTTTCAGTTTCCGGCACTGGGGACTTTTAATGCGGAGGTGAGTTTTTTTTGTTATACGGAATTTTCTATTTTTTTGGAAAGAAGCTGCGGATACGTCGAACTGGTAGTTTGAAATAGTTGATGGATATTTCACACGTGGGCCAGTCCAAGAGGTGGGAAGGATTGTAGCTGATAGGCTATCGACTAGGAAGTGTAAAATTGTCGATATCGTTGAACAATACTCCGGCTCAACACAAATGGATCTGTGGGTTGCTGGAACAAAATGGACGAATACAAACAACAGCAAAGACAGGAGTAAACAATTGCGGGATTGTAAATAAAAAAATAATTTAATTGAATGAAAACAATGGATGTCCCGTGTGTTCGAGCGGTGGATGAAACAAAGGAATAAGGTCAAGGAAACGCTCAAAGGAAATAAGAAGTTCGAACGGTAAAATATCGAGATTGGAGCGGCGTCGAAGCCGTGGAATAATTGCCGATTAATTATGTAAATGAAAAGTGAAGAGGAGAAGAAGGAGGAAGAGGAGGGAATGGAAGGAGCTGGAAAATAAAGACTGGAATTATTATTTTTAATTGTCAAGGGTTTTCTGGATGCGGGGGTGTACCGTAGTTGAGGTTCTATAGACTTACTGTGGTCATTCAAGGTTTTCCAGGTGTTGGTGGTTCGTTATTCTTGAGTTATGATGGTTAAGCCTCAGTCGGATTCCATGAAAGAAGCAGTCTTGGAATATTTTGGGAAGTGGCCTTCGGGAACCAATCAAATTCGTGATATGAGGTTTCCTCGAGTTTCGAAACTGAGTTTATTACGAACGTGAACCTGAATTCGTCGTCGTAATGTCGAACCTGAATTTGGGGTCATTAAAACGGTCGTTTTCGTTATTTTCTCAAATGAGCCAAGTCGATATTTCTGTCACGAATGGAGGGCGCCAACCCACCCAATCATACATTCAGAATGTCAGGGTTTTAAAATTGGGTCTCAAGGTTTGAGAGATAGAAGGTGGAGGTGGGGGTTGTTATATACTTTACCATGTCACACTTGCCAATTTTGGTCTTCTTCAAAGATGAGAACAAGTTGCGCCTTAGAAAAGGTGATTATGCTTTCCCGGAGAACACCAAAACCTAATCGAATTCATTACTCGGGTAACCAATTACAATAATTCTTCTCTTTGAGGAATGACCATGCATACGAATATAAAATGGCGACCTTAACACTTTTTGTTGTTGTTGTTGTTATTACTGCCCGCGAATGTAAAATATTCAATGACAACGCCTCTCCTCTCTCTCCTTCCTCCACACTCCCTTACGTGATAAAAATAACAGTTTAATGACCGTGTAAAGCTTCCTCCATGGTATAAACCTGGAATTTGAGACGAGTTTGGTTTAGTCACCCTCTACGGTTTGCTTGTTTATTTCTTTTTCGTTAGATTTTGACTAAGAATGGAAAGAGAAAGTTTTAGATGTCTTCCTGTTTCCTATTGGCTTGAAACGAACTAGTCTCTATCCCTGATGTCATGGGAATGATTAGGTACGCTCCTAATATTCTTGGTGTCATATTTATCATTATCTACTTTTCTGTTTACGTTTCCTTATTTTTTTATAGAACAAGTTGTTGTTGTTGTACTCTCCGTTGTTTGTTGGTTTTGTTTTATGTTCCGTGTTAGTCTGGAGTTAGTCAAGGACCTTGGTGCTCTGGGAAGAACCGCTTGATTGTGATTTTTAGTTTGAGAAAAGGGAAGAAACGGTTGGTAACCAGGCTTTGATTTGACGGAAGGTCACATGCAAAAGATCACAAACGCACGCGACACTGTCCTTATTAACACGAAAGGACATAGCTTCGTGATTAAGTTTTCAAACGCTGTGCCCTACCGAAGATGGATTCTTTGTACTAAAAGAAGTCCAACTCCGGAAGAAGGCACTGTAAGCAGTGTCGAAAAGACGAGGAAAAGTCTCATCATTCAATAGGAGGACATGTTAGGTAATAAGAACATTTGGAAGGAGAGCATGCGCAGTGAGCGACCGTTAATTTTTATTTTATTTATTTATTTACTTACCAGTGGGATTTCAATAGCAGTTTCGATCCAAAATGGCGGATAAAGAGATAATTAAAAACCGTCTTCACGTTATCATTTTATTTATTTATTTATTTATTTCTGGGCGAGCATTGTGGACTTTTCAGAGTTTGTGTTTCTCTTTTTGTGTTGTCGGTTGTGGGTTGCTTTTCTCGGGATTTGACCCCTGAAACGCTCTTGATCTTTCGCGATGCCTTACGCCTCCTTTCATGCGATTATTGCGGTCTTTTGCGAAATCTCCACAAAAGGTTATGAAAACATTACCAAACGGTTTTTGAGTCTGCGGGACCGGAGAGGAGGAGGGAGGGAAAGACAGGAATCAGCACGAAAACTGTTTTTTACAGAAGGTTTGCCGGTGTGCAGTTGGCAGTAACCGTTTTACTAATCTTAATGGCTCCTGAGATTACTCTGAGTGGGCGTGAGGTGCCGGTTTGAGCTTTTTTCTTGGGAAGGTTGATGAGAATAAGGCTCAGTTCCTTTTGGGTTTTGTGTATTCTTGCACATCCTTCGTTCTAAATAAGCTCACAAGTCATTCACTCCCCAACGGAATCTGGCGATGCTCAATTCACTCTTCCATTGTTAGAATGGTCATCGGTTGTAGACATTGTAGTCAGGTTCATCTCCCACAAGGGTAGTTGTTAGTTTGTGAACATCTGGAAAAGGAGGTGGAGGCATCGATCTCCAACAGAGGACGGATTGGGCTTTAATGACTTCACCAATATTAGCCAACCAATTAAACCAATCGTCACATCGTTCACGGACAAAATTCTTATTTATTTATTTATTTTCGAAGTCCAGAAGAAAACTGATTGGAAACAGGTTTTGTGTTAACTATAATATAAAAAATTTATTTCTCTCTCTTTAACCGCGTTACAAAAGTTGTTTTAAGGCCCTTTTGCTTTCGTTTTCGTTTGAAGATTATTTATTACATTGTTTACAAGATTATAATTAAAGATAAGTTTCTTAATTAAATTTTGGTGGTGGGGAGGGAGAAGGCAAAAGAGAGAGAAAGAAAGAGAAGAGTGTAGTGGGTAAGGAGGAGAAAGAGGAGGCGGAGGAGGAGGAGGAGAAATTAGAAACCAGTTTTTTCTGATTCTGTTTTAATCCTTGAAATTTGTTATTAAAAAAATGTGATGAAACCCGAGGGATTGCGTCACATATGCTCACAAACTCTGAGATTTGTCATTAAACTTGATAGTAACGAGAATGAGAAACTTAAATCTGTTGAGGTTGAGGAGGTGGGGCTTCGACGGGAAGGAGGTAGAGTCGGTCGCAAAAATATATAGCGGAAGAGATATTTATTGAGGGGAGAGGAAGAGAAGAGGAAAAGAGAAGAGAAGAAGAAAGAAAGGAAACAGAGAAGAAGGGAAAGACAGAGAAAAAAAAAACAGAAAATGGGGAAAAGAGGAAGAGAAAAAGAAAGAAAGAGAGAAAAAGAAAAAAAGGAAAGAAAGAGGCGAAAAACAAAACATAAGAAAAGAAAAGGAAGATCAGAGAGAGAGAGAGAGAAAGAAAAATGAAAAAAAAGAAAGGAAAAAGTCGGGAAAGAGTATCCAAAGAAAAATGTAAGAAAAGGCAGAAGAAAGAATGGAGAAAAAAATAGGGGCAAAGAACAAAGAATGATGAAAAGAAAGAAGAAGAAAACAGCGAAGAACAGAAAAAGAGAAGATAAGAAGAAAAGAAAAAAAGAAAGAAAAATAAAAAGAAAAAGAAAATAAAGAAAAAGAAAAAGAGCGAGAATAAAGAAGATAAAAGAGAAAAAGCATTGGAAGAGAGTCCAAAACAAAAAAGCAGGATTAACATGAGAAAGACCGAAAGCATACCCATAGAGCACTCACTATAACTCCTTTGGGCAATCTAATGATAAGTGTTGGAGAAATAGAGGGAGAGAAAGAAAACAGGAATCAAGACGAGAGTGAGGCAGGTACAACTGCAGAGAAACAGAGGGAAGTATAGAGGCCCTAGAGGCGAGCATAGGAGAGAGAGAGAGAAGATGGAGGAAGAAGAAGGCAGAGAGAAAGAGACGGAAGTTGGTTGATTTATATACCTGGTTTTATGATTAATAGATATATGGTATAGCATGTATATGTAGGTATATGTTTTATAGATAGTTGGTTGGGGTATAGCTTCAGGATAGGGGAAGTGATAAATCTAGTCATTCGGAACAATGAATTCTATCAAGGTCGTCCTTGAAAGCTTTTTATTGCACTTTTCTCCTAGTCAGGTGCAGTTTTTTGTTTTTAATTATCTTTGTCTATTTAAGGAGGAAAGAAGGTGCGGCGGGAGGAGGAGGAGGAAGAGGAGAAGGAGTGCGGGCGATACAGTCTGAAGTCTTAGACATAATCTCGTTAAACTGATAACTTGACTTTTTTTGTTTGTTTGTTTGTTTGCTCGTGAATGAGAAGTTTTCCTCTAATATGTATGCGATTTGTCACCAATCTGGTTAATGGTTTCCGTCATAGTGATCACGAGACTCGAGTCGCCGGAAAAATCTTTTTCCTTTTAACGGGTTTCGATTTTTGTCTTTATCTTAATGGATTGGCCTGACGGGAAATGAGATCCGGAGGCTGGGCATGGAGCCGTATCTCGAAATTTCACTTTCTCACTTTTGATGTTCTCGTATGGGATGAGATTTTCGTTTTTGCTTCGTGGGAGAGAAGACTATGTCAGGCTGTTTGGGGTCGAAGTTTTGATAGGTCAGTGTCCGAAGCGAAATTTGTTTTGTCTGTTAAGCTTCGGCTTTCTTTTTGTTTTGGTTGTAGGTGACATATTAGAGATTCATTCCTATTCTTGAGGTATCCGTTTTTGCTCTTCCTTATCTAGTCTAGTTCTTCTATGTCGAGTCTTGACAACTTTTATATTAAAATTATGGTTGTTTCACCGGAAATGGTCGATAGCTTCTGAAAGTGAGATGCTGTTTCTGATGATATTGTTGTAACTATGTTACTAAGTCTCTCTCTCTCTGTAATTCGTATTGTGTTTATTGCTTTTATGGTCTTTCTTTTCATCTTTCACTCTCACTTTTGGGTTTCCTGTTTCTCTCTCTCCCTTTCTCGCTCTTCCTTTTTTGTCTGTTTCTCTTTGTAATTCGGATTCTCTTTCTTGCATTTACGGACTTTCGTTTTTATATCTCTCACGCTCTTTTCTTTTTCGTCTTCTTTTTTGCTCTCCTTTCTGTTTGTGTTCTTTTTTCTATCTCTTCCTCCTCCAGTCCGTCTGTTTCTCTCTCTCTCTCTCTCCTCTCTCTTTTTCTTGCTCTCTTCCTTTCTGTTTGTGTTCTTCTTCTTCCTCTCTCAGTCTACCTGTTTCTCTCTTTCCCTCTCCTTTGCTCTTCTTTTCGTCTCTCCCCTCCTTTCGTACTCTTCTCCTTTCTGTTTATGTCCTTCTTTTTTGCTTCTCCTCCTTCAATCTCTCTGTTCCTCTTTCTTTCCCCCACTCTTCTTTCTGTCTCTATTTTTCTTTCTTCTTCTCTCCTTCTTTCTTGCTCTCCTTCCTTCTGTCTGTCTGTCTGTTTCTCTCTCTCTACGTTCTATGTAGTTTCCTCTCTCAATATTCGCATTCTCTTTACATGTTGAGCTCCTCTCTCTTCCTTCTCCTTTCACTCTTTTCTGTGTAATGCTGTGTTACTTCTTCTTTGATCTATGCTTATAGTTTGTCATGCTTCGCGCCTTTCCCTCTCCTCTTTTTAGTCACGTGATAGCTACAAAACTGTTAGTGGCACGAGAACAGGCTTAATGACTGACTCACGTCAAGGACGTTCTCATTTTTTTCTCTTTCCAGTGAACTCGTTGTTAACCCTAACCCTAAGGTTTATCTCTCCTAAAACTAGGCTTTGTTTGCTGAGCGCAGAAAAAGAAAACTAGGATTTCATACGTAAGCTTGATCGGGGAGAACAAAGAAACCAGTCAGAAAATTGTTTAGAAAAGAAAGGGGGCTGGTAGAAGACTGTACGAGTGAAAATTTAGGACGTGAAGGAGATAACAACAGCAGAAAAGAGCATCATTATCGAAATTTTTATTTATTTTTCTGTGACCCATATTTCTGTCGTGTTCTGTTCTGGGGCGGCGGCGGCGATAACTCTTCGGGCTCTGCGTTTCAAATATCAGCTGCACGAGGTCGGCGGTCTTCCTGTTTATTGCGGATGTGTCGAGTTTTCATCTTAGCCTTCCACCTTATTCGCATAATCGAGTAAAATTTGGACGGTCTTTCTGGGTGTTAAGTAATCGGTTGCCCACGGAGAGGACAACATGGTTTGATCGTGTTGGCCTTTTCTGTGTTTTCTTTCCCCGTTCTCTTTGTTTCATCATTTTTCTTCGGGTGTAGTCATCCCCGATCAGCTCCACCTCCCCGAGTTAATAAATTGGAAAGCTGGGAAAGAGGTCATTTATTAAATCGTTATTTAATTAAGGATTGAATTTATTTACATAATAGTTTATTAATGATGCATAAATTTATTTTTTTTACTCTTTATTTATTTCCAATTGACATGGATTTAATAAGTTAGGTTTAATTTACTGCTTTAAATAGATTGGAAATGTTCACGAGTACCTTTGGGGCTTATTTTTTGCTTAGGCCCCCACGCCTGCGTACCTGAGAACCGAAGGGATAGTGAGGAGTTGAAGGTTTTTTTGTTGAGGTCAGTGAGAATATTGTTTTTCTCGTTCCTGTCTCTTTCTTCTGCATCTTAGTTTTGGCCTTCGAGTTCTGTTCACTTTCTTTGTGGCGTCTCATCTGTTCTTTTAATATATAATTTTCCTGCTGAGGGTTGGTGCTTCTTCTAGCTGACTCATCCCCAAATTTGTTTTCACCTCGCCGACTATTTGTGAATGCCATCAAGGTATCATAACAAAACGCTTGAGGGTTGGTTGTTGTTTTGTTTCATCTCCCCTCCTCCTCCTGTCTGTTTACTCACCTTTGAGGTATGGTACGTCAGCTTTTTAGGTCGTTAAGGCTGTGGCGACGGCTGTTCCATCTTAATTTTCATTTTTAATGTTGTCCAATGTTTGTCTGTTTTTTGTCTCGTTTTGGTTTGTTTGTTTGTATCAAGCCCTCGGGGGTGCAAGAGCACATTCATTCTTTTAATGAGCTTGTGAGGAAGGAGGGAAGTAGACGGAGGTTAATTTGACGTAGTGATAAACTTTTTAGGTTTCATTTTCCAATCTCTCTGGTTGCGGTGTCCGCAGAAAGACCTCGAAGGAGGAGGAGGGAGATGAATAACAAGATGAAAAGAAGAAGAAGGAAAAATTTGAGATTTGTTTTGGGCCGAAGTAAACAAATTCCCACGCAAAATCGTTTGACCGAGAGGGTTGACTGCGCTCGTAAAATTCAAATCCTCTCCTCCTCCTCTTCTTCATCTTCATCTTCCTCTCCCGCCCGCTGTTTTTCGTCTCTTATCCACTTTTCTCTTTATTTATCAAGTGCACTGGCAATTTTTGGCATTTTGCCGCCATTTTTGGATTTGAGATTTATTTTATTTACTTGGTTTCAAGGATTGTCATTTTTGTTTGTCGCTTCCTTTATCATATTTATGCGACCGCTTTTTTTTCGTTTTGTCTCTTTTGGTAGATTGGAAATCTGTTTTCACGGATGGGTGTGATTTTGCGGAGTAAAGAAGAAGAAGAGGGAGGAGGAGGAGGAAGAGGAATTGAATTGTTTTAAGGTAGACAAGGTCGAAAACGTTTAGATAAGGTTGAGGAAATGTTGGGGATATCAATGGGAGCAGGGCCGTTGGGATCGTGAAGACGTGACTCCAGGACAGATTTGAGATGGGAGTAAGAGGTGAAGTATGTCAGTGGATGAAGGTTGGAAACTTGGATCGTTTTGGGGTTCGTAGAAGGCGGAGGAAATAAACGAAGCAGAGCGACGACAGTTTCCAACCACGTGGCTGTCAATTGGTCGAAATTAATCTGAAGCAGAGGTCGAGCTTTCGGACGTGGGTTTGGGAAAAACCAACAGCGAAAGGCTTTGCCACCACCCTCCTTCCTCTTCACCTCTTGACGTCCCTCCACTTCTCTGTAGGAAAGTTTTTTTGTTAATCAACTGAAAATTGAAGGGGGTTCTTTGTTTCGGTTTCGATTAACTACCCACTCGCATCGGCTTTTGTCTGAAAAGGAAATTTTTGGGGGGGCTGGGGGCAGACGGTATATTTCAAGTGTAGGCGAGATCGGCGAGAGAAGTCGGCAATTTCCTTCGACCTTGAAATTAATCAGAATTCTTTTCTCGAGATTTGACTTTGAAGTTTGATGTTTTCGTTTCCTATCAACGAGTGTCTTATTTTTTGTGTGTTGTCAGGTGGGTCTATACGAACGTGATTTCGGTGTTGTGTCACCCTGTTGTCTTTCTTCCCCTCCCGGGTTTTATGGGAATCCATTAACCCTGTAGAGGAAGATGACAATCGCGTTGCGTGGATGTTTAAAGCCAGGTCAAAAATTTTTTCCCCACGTTTTTTCAATATTTCCTGTAGGAGTTTTGAGTGGGTTTGATTTTTCTGTTGTGTTAGGTTTGGATTTGTTTCATCGAAGAGATTTCGTGTAAGCGTTCGACAACCTCAAAAAATTCGACGATGTCAAGAATTTTTAATAGATCGACCGTTGTCTTTCTATTTGTAGTCAGCAGGCTTGACTTTATCTCTAATTTGGGGACAGTTTTAAAATAACATGATTCAAGAACCGCTTTTAACTAGTTTGGGGCCAAAAAAATCACATTAAATCGACGGCCTAAATTTTTTTCCCATTACTGTATACATCGTAGTGCAGGATATGTGGGTTAGGCGTTAGCGTGCTATTTCCAGAGGTCTAGAGTCCGATTCTGACTCTGAAAGGGACCGTACAACTCCGAAACCAAAGTACTTTGCTCCCTCGAAGTTAGGAGGTCTCTGCTCTTTTGCTTCCGTCTTGCTGACACCATGCCAGACGTGCCTTGGGGGAGGCTTTAGAATATCTGATTTATTGTTATATTACTACCAACTGTTGTCAGAAACCGTTTTATGTAATTTTTGGATCTGTGACAGAAGTCTACTGTAGTGGTCGATCTGTACCAAAATTTGAATAAGGTCCTTTTTTGGTATGATGGCGGAGTTTTTCCTTTGTTCCAGTTTTGCTCACCTGAAATCATCAGGTGCGGGTGTCGCGAAATGTGGGTTTCGGTTTTTGGTTGTGTTTGTAGCCCCCCTGCGCATGTGTACACTTTCCCGCATTTTGAGGAGACCTAATTTGGCTTTTTTTGCTTTCTTTCTTCAAATCGTCACCCATTTTCATGCTCGACGATTGCTTTTCTTTCATTCGTCGATTTCGAAACGAATTTTGAGAGTTAAATGGTTTTGGCAATGGAAGTAATTTGTGTTTATAGTCTATCTCGATGTGTTCACAATCAGTTCAGTTGTTGGCCTTCGTTTGTTTGCGTCGGATGGTTTGTGAAATTTTTTTTCCTCTTCTCTTCTCTTTTAGTTTTTATTTTTTCTTTTAGTTTAGTTTAGTTCGGATTTTTTTGGGGGGGTTTTGAGTTTTGGTCTTTTCTATTTTTCCTTCTGGAGAGTTTGAAGTAACCGTTTTGAGTTCGGGTGACTAAATGAAAAAGAAAATTTTGTTCGTTGGTTTTCTTTTTTTTATTTTTGTTTACGTAAATCGAGGAATGAAATTTTCATTTCCGCATTTGGTTTCGGTGCCTTAATTTTAGGTCTATGCTCGGTGGGTTTGTTTCTGAAATTTAGTTTGACTGTTTTTTGTGTACCCAAAAGCCCCTCCGGCACTGTTTTTGGTCCCTTTTGTTTGTCGTTTTTCTTTTTGTGTTCTCTCAACAGTATCACAGAAGCCGGTTTAAGCCGCATCGCATTCTAAGGTTGATTTTGGTTATTATTTGTTTTCTTTTTGGTGTTGTGAATTATTTTGGTTAGTTTTTGGGAGTGAAGTTTGAAATTTTTTCCCGCCATTTCTGTTTTCAAATTTGTGCTCCTGTTTTGTGGTGTCCGGTGCGTCTGTTTAGTTTTGTGTTGTTCAAAAGGGAAGTTGGTGTTTTTGAAGTTGTTTCTTGTAAGAAAAATTTTTGGTTGATTTTGGAGGTGGTGTTTAGTATTTTGATTTTTGTTTAAAAATTTGTTTTATAGGTTTCCGGTGTGTTTCTCTGGTTTAATGTGGTGGTGATATTTTTTCTTTAAAATTTATCCTATTTTTTTGGTTAGCTTCGGGGATGAGATTTGAATTATTCTCCCGCCATTTTGACTTCAAATTTTGGTTTCTGTTAAGTTAAAAAAATTTTTTTTCGGAGGTGGGTTGTTCTCTTTTAAAATTTAATTTTTGTTATTTTGTTTGTTAGCTGTTAGGAGTGAGATTTGAATTATTCTTCCGCCATTTTGATTTTGGTTTGGAAATTTGTCTCTCAGGTTTCCGGTGGGTTTTTTGTGTCGTGGATTTTTTTCTATGGAACATTTATCTTTCTTAAAAAATTTTTTTGTTACTTTTTGGGCATAAAATTTGAATTATTTTCCCGCCATTTTGTTTTTGTTTGAAATTTGGTTGCTTTTTTTACAGTCTCATGGGTTTCGTTACTTTTGTATCGTAGGGGGTTGTTTTTCTGTTGCATCGTCTTAAAAAAATTTTTTTTTTGTTTGGTAGCCTTTAGGGATGAAATTCAGGAAATTTCCCTGCCATTTTGTTTTGAGGTTTTCCAGAGGCTTTGTTTTATTTTTTTTGTAATTTTTTGAAACATATTCTTCTTTCGGAAATATTTTTGTTATTATTTTTATTTTTTTTTCTTTTTTAATTATTTTTACTTAAAAATTTTTACAGTTTTTGGTTTTGGTTTTCGTTTTTGAATCCTGCCTTTTGAGATTTCTTTATGACAGGAGAGGAGTTTCTTTTTGTTTTTCCTAATGTTTCTTGTTTTTTTTATTCGGTTTTTATGGTTTCTCTTTGATGGCCTGTATTTCGTTTCCTTTTTTTCTTTTTTAAGGTTTCTGTTTCTTGACAGTGTGTTTTTGTTTTCGTCGTAGGCCTTTCGTGAGATTTTCTTGTTTTGGTTATAGTCGATCCAATTTTCTTATCTCTTCTTGGTAATGATTTGTTTATCTTTGATCGCTTCTGAGTCGTCTCATTTTAGTCTGTGAGATCGGAGATGGGATCTTTGTCAATTTCAAACTCTCCAGAAACGAAAGAAGTTAAAAAGTTGTGTTTCATTTATTTATTTAAGGATTGAGGCTGTCAACTAGAAATCCGGAGGAAAAAAATCCGAAAACCGGAAATAGGTGAATAAGGAAAAACGGGGAAGAAGTATTTCGGAGCCGTGAAAAAATTTTCTTTCTTCGGATTTGATTTTATGTGATGATAATCCGTTCGGGAAATTCGAGTTGGAGCGACAGATCTGAATCGAAAAACCGGGAGGAGACTCATGAAATCGTTTGTTACCTCTTTTCTTGGGATAGTTTTCCAAGTACCTGACGACGAAAGACTTGAAACAAATTTATTTTAGGTTTTTTATTCTTATTGTTGTCGGTGTGTTGTGATTCCGGGATCTGCCGGGATTTAATTATTTTTGGAAAAGTTTTTAATAAAAAAATCGAAAATTCCGGTTGCAAATAAAGACGATTCGGCCTTTTCGGCCAAAAGCGAGGGTTTGACCCCGGAAAACATGGGTCACATACAGGAACTGAACAGGGTGAGTAGAAATGGAGTTTAAACTTTCTAAATGGTTGTTGTTGTTGTTTGTCGAAGTAATTGGTCATGTGGGAATGAAATAGTTTTGTTGTGTTGGTGACGTTCGCGTTAAAATTAGTGATCACGGGTTATTAATCTAATCACAGAGACAAGAAATGGAGATGATTTCGGGGAGGAGGAGGAGGGCGGGAACGGTGGGAGAGGTTTTGGTTGACATGGTACGTTGGGATCTTGTGCCTGAACCAGAAAAACGGGTCACGAGGTACCCGGATCGTTTCATTTATTTTTTTTATTTTCTTTTTTTTTAATATGAATACACACCAGATGAATATTTTTAGAAACAAGTTTCGAGATTCCTCGAGTGATTTATAGCGTCAATAATCGTTTTCCCTCCAAAATGGTCGCCGGTACCATTTTTAGTGATGTTTTGGACTCTCGTTTCTTGAAGTTTCTAAATGGAAATGCGACAATGAGGACGCGACGATGGACTTTTGACTCTTGCTAAGCCAGAAATGGGCAAAGTTTGGACCGCAGAGGTCTTGAGACCGGCCGGGGTCTGCCAACACGTCGTGTTTGGTTTTGGTTTCTTCATTGTTCTTTGAATCCGGGTTATTTCTTTTTGTAGGGCTGATGGCTTATGAAATCGTCTTCTTATAGTTTGGTAGAAAGGTAGAATAGAAGTAAAAAGGGTGTTCGTTAGGGGTTTCCTGTGAGGAGTTTGGAAACTGAAACTTTGCCCAACTGTGACTTAAACTAAGTACAATGGCTAGTTTCACAATTTTCTTTCAATCGTTGTTATCATTATTTATTATAATATTAGTTACATACATAAATTTATCTATTGTTTGCTTCGTGTGGTGTAATCATATGTTAATTAGCTCTCCGATTTTCGTTAAAACTTTCTCCCACTGTGTCTCCTTGATACGTTCGCTTCTTGATCGTTCTTAGTCCTTCGTCACAGAATTTAAGCGTGTGACATGAGTCAATCGATATCTATAACGGACGTTGTCTGCCATTTGTACTGAAATATTCGGCTCAAGACCCCCCGCGTACGAATCTGCACTTGATAAGTGGGTGTGTTTCATCGAAGTTAAATTTTCTTTCGTTATTTTGGGGAAACACTATGCCAAGACACTGTGTTAGAGTTTGTTTATGTTTTTCATGGGCTTTGTTCGATGTGAAAATTAATGAGAGTTTCGCGTAGGAGTCGGAGACGGGATACTATCTTCATTATCCACCCTCGGGGGGTAAAGGGCAGTGAACGGTCTAACAAGGTGAGAGAGGAGTGGCGTAACGAATTAATAGTTGAATGGACACGTTCAACCCTATTTACGCTAAAACAGGACACGAGATTCGTGTACTAATAAAGGAAATAAAAGTAAACGTTAGGAGTTTTTATTATTTCATTTGAAAAGTTGACCTTTTGGCGGCGACCTCCTACGAAATCGTCAAAAGTCTCCGCCTGAAGCGACCACGAACAAAGTTTCCCCCCCAACGGAGGCCAGATAAGTTTGACTTTTATTTGGTGCAAACCTGTGTTTCTGATGATTGTAAGATGAAGCGAGACGAGATGACTTTGCCAAAGAGTGATAGAGAGAGAGAGATAAGCCGGTTTGCCGCTTCGTTTGATAGTTTCCTTTGTTTTCGGTCGATCTCTAGGTCGAAGAGAATGGTTGAACGGATGTGAAGCGATTTCATCAGCAGGCGGATCGAAGGCGAACTTTGCCCGAATTACGTTTTCACACCATTTGTCAGACTACGGGCGGGTCTTTCGTAAGCAATGACAAAGGTCAAACCTTTAGAACAATGAGGAAGTGGTTCCTCGAAAGGGGAAATAGTGGTGTTTGAGAACAGAAACTTCTTACAGTTTCGAGGGTACTTGGAGGATTTGGTAGTCAAAAGACAAAGGGTTGAAGTAGAAGTACTCAAAACAGCAGAAGGATGTTTGTAATGCATTCTGCGTTCTGCCAAATTTCAATTTTGACCTTTATTTCAAATCTTCCCGATGGTTACGAAGCCGGCTTCCTCCAAATCTTGGCGCCACCGAATACCCCCAAATAACCCATAGAACGTTCCAAATGGTATTTATTCACTTGGAAGGACGAGCGTGATGTTTAAGCTCGAGCAGTTTTTCGAGATTTTTTTTGTTGAAGTGGCGGGCACATCACCTCCCAGCGGTTTAGTCCAAGGTTCTTGAGAATGAAGACCTTGAGGCGTTAATATCAGAAACGTTTCTCCTCTCCGCGGAGGAATAGACTCTTCTACTCCTCCTCTTCCTTATCTCCTCTCTTCTCGGTTTATTTTCTTGTAATCGAGAAGGCCTGGTTTCTGGGTTTAGGAAGAGAAGGAGGGAAACCGGGTCGGACAGTGAGAGAAGACTGTTTGCAAGGTGAATATGGAACCTGAAAGATATTTTTTATTTTATTTTTATATATTTATCTATTTTTATAAAAACGAAATAAAAAGTCGTAAAAGAAGTGAAATTTTCTCGCGGCGTTCATATTGTGACATTGTCCCAAATTTTATTTTATTTTATTTTTTTATTAACTATTTTCGACTTTCAAATTTTTTTTATTTTTATTGTGTTCGTTTTGGGGCCGAGATTTTTGTGAAATTAGGCCGCCGAAAAATTTATTTTTCCTTTTTCGATTAAAATCACCATAAATTTTATAATTTGATACAGAGGAGGAAGAATTAGTATGGTCTTGAGACAGGTAGATAGTTGGTCACGATTCTTCCGAAACCCAAACAAACGAAGGTGTTTAGCCTAATTTCAATTCATGCGGGGTTTGGGTTTTCCTGTGTACAATACACACGAACATACTTCCTTTTACATATATATAGATGACGTTATACTAATTATATTTTTAAGTTAAATGAAATAAGAACCGGCCAGTGTGTGTGTGTCTGTTCATTTAAATTATAGAGGAGATTGTTGTGGTGAAGATAACAGTGGAAGGAGGACACAATTTCTGTTTTACTTGGTTCTTTATTGGGTGTTGATATGAAGCATAGGCGGAAGGTTCGACTAACAAAACCTAAATCACGTGATATTTACCTTTGGTGAAGTATTACCGGGTCCTTGGAAGAAGAACTAAGTGTAAATTGAACAGAGTTATTCCTAGGAGCTCTGGAAGTGACCTAAGACGGAAGAATTTTTAAACTTAACCCAACTTAACCCAAGAACCTTGTTATATGTGGTCTCAGAGTAAACAGAGTTTGGTCAAGGATACTAAGACACGGAGGAAGGATTGTGGTATTTGATTAGCTACCAAGAATACTGATGCAAAAGAAGCTGTGAGACACTTTGGAAGTGCCTGAGATGAACCTCATGGTCACACAAAACCATTTGTGTTATCCTAGCTTTGAAAATTGGAAAGGGAACGTGGAAGAAGACAAGATAAAAGGAAAGAACCTAAAGATCTGAGGTGAAAGCTAGATGGCAAGTCTAAAGGGTACATACACCTTCCTCCATCTCACAATGGGTTACGATAATTCAAAGACAGGCTGCCGTTTGAAAGTCGAAGCTAAAAATTCGTCGCTGATTGGCTAATACGCTCTCCTTTTTTTCGGTCTTCGAAATAGGACGGAAAAGCGATAAATTAAGCGTCAGAGAGTTGAAAGAAAAGAAAAATTGTAGGGAAGACATTTTGCGTCGTTAATAGCGGCTTTTAAACATTTTCTCTTTTCTTTTTCTTCTCATTATATATATCGGAGTTAAATATAATAAAAAGAAATGTGTGTTGGCGCCACGTGTGAAATGTAACTGGGTCAAATTCGGTTAAATAATCAAGAACGGAACGGGTTTGAATCCTGCCACCGTGGTACGCATAACTGAAAATAACTAGAAACTGTTAAGTGGATGGAAGAATAACCTTCTCACAAGTCCACCCCTCGAAGAAGAGAGGAGAGAACGGGGATGAATGATAAGGATGCTTGATTGGAGGCTAAATGAAGGCTTAATGGATTCGATTTTATTGTTGGAGAAGGAAATCGACTGTATAGGAATGAGCTTCGTTCAGGCTCCGAACCCGCCTCCATTTTTGATTTAAACTCTGGGAAAGTGGTTTTTGAGTATGAAAATGGCGCGAACGTTGTTTTTTTGACGCGGAGTTATTTTTCTTCCTTTTTCGGATTTCTTCCGGTTCTCGTGTAACGTCCGGTCGTATCTCGAAAAATTTCGTTGATTAAAAACGGACTTTGATCCGTTCGTCCAATCATCCCATCCCTTATTAAATGTTTTTTTCGTCGTCGTCGTTGTTGTTGTTTGCTTTGTTTGGTTAGTAAACGATCACAGTAATCTCCGAGAGTCGGCCATTTTAAAGATTCGGTTGAAGAAGAAAAGAGTTAGTTGGTTAGTTACTTCCGGAAAGATGTTTAAAAATCAGAGAAGAAGTGAAACTGGACGTAAACTCAGTTTAAAGGTACGCATCATTCATTACCAAAGATTTAATCAAACTATAGGTTCAGGTTCTGACAAGAAGGATGTGTAGGTTGGCCTCTCTGGGCTGGTTTGGAAGATGAAAGGAAGCAGAACAGTGGAAGATCAAAACACGACAAAAAAAAATTTGGGAGGAGAGAGCCAGAAAAGCCAACACCACACAGGCCAACCGTTGAAAAAGATCAATTTCCGGTTTGTCAAGACTATTGTTAGGCTTGATGATGGAAATCAACATCCGGAAACGGAAACGAAGTCTTATTTTGGGCGATTCCCTTGGCCAGATGGCGATTATCTCGAATCCATCCGCCATTTTTCTTTCATGTAAGCACGAAACCTGATTATTTAAAGATTAGGTACCGATTTGGCCTAATTTGTAATTTATGGCAGTGTGTTCTGGAGAGGGGTGGGGGAAGGTAAAAATCTGTAATTTTATTAAACAAAACCGGTTTTTCAGTGATCTTCGAACTTTTTAATCTTCCTCCCATTCTTTGTCTTTGTCTTTTAAGCATCCAATTTTGGTAGCGTAGATGGGATGAAAGTGGGAAGTAGTGAAGAAGGAGTGCTGACTCGTTGAAACGATTTTGTTTTTATTGGTTCCAAAGAACAGGTTTCTTTGGTTGGTTGTTGTTTTATAGATAACATCGCCATTTTGTCTGTTTTCGTTTTCATGTTTGATTGGAAAGCACGAACGTGAAGAATTGATAAAAGTTATAGAAAAAGAGTAGTCAAGAGTATTATCAAGGAGAAAAAGGTGAAGGACAAGTGGACAAAGATGAGGATTCGAATGTGTAATCAGGAGACGATTAAGGAATAAGAGCGAAATGGAAGTGAGAAGACAAAGAAGTCAAACAAGATGGATGGGTATCGTGAGAAGGATTCGCGAATCAGGTTTCTTGGGATGAGGGAAGGGATTTTTGTAGGGGTCTTCCAAGCCCATATATACACACAATCGGTTGTTTGGTACGGTCGGTACGGCACGATGGCCAAATGTCCTCGCAATGCCTGAGCCACTACCGCACACCTTCTTGTCCACATAACAAAGCGAGTTTGAACAATCGCGGAAAAGAGCATTGTGCAAATGACCTTCACTTTTGTTAAAAAAAAGTTTCCTAATAGGAGAACTCACCCATTAACACAAAAACATATTAATGAATCATTTTCAGGCTGCCAAGTCACACAAAACATTTTTTTTTTCGTTTTGGAATTAATTTTTATTCAAATCGGAATTTTTGTGAGACGCACGCGCGTGCGGAACGGGAGAAACGTTCAAACGGAATGGTGGCAGGGAGGAAGTGGGAAGAACGACAGGATGACATTCGAAAGTGTGTCCACGAGTAAGGGTTTAGCTTTACTCGTTTAAAGGGATGAGGCGCAGAAGGTTGGCATACCTGAAACCTTTGGATATGGTGTGTTGGGGTTGTTAGGATGAGTTTGCTGTATGAGTTGGTCCGACTTGCATCGGTTTGTTGCATCCTGCAGTTTGTCCTTTACCGCTAATCGGTCAAGTGGATTAAATAATAATTTTTTTTTGTTTCTTTCTCTTATCTCCAAGTCGTTATCAGTCGTGTTGACAAAGTGTTTACATAGAATTAAGTTTCCTAAAAGCTCGGATTGTTGTTTTCGTTCCAAGTCTTTTTAAGGACCCACGTTGGGTGTGTGTGTTACCCGACGAGGAAGGTGGAAGGTAGATGCACGCACATACAAAATCATTTTTATTTAAATATGAGAGATGGAAGACAAGGAAGAAAACGGAGAAGCACAAAGGAAACACATCAACAAAGAAATAAACCAGGATGCGGAAATGGACTCCCATCGTCTGCCCAAAAGCCCGTCATATTTTTAAGACAGGAGCACTCAGGTGACCGGGGTCAACATTTTCCTCTTGTGTAATAAAAAAAGAAAAAGCAACAACAACAAAAAAAAAGTTTGAAATCATCGTTCGAACAAACACAAACAAAAATTGTCATAGATGGCCGTTCACCTCGAGACGACAGCAGTCCCTGACGGTTCGGTCGGCAGGCAGGGAGGCAAGCCCGGGGGGTGTGGGAGGAGGAGGGAATTCTATTCATCAAAACATCGAAATGCAAGTACGTAAAAGGCTTAGAAGAACCGCGCCTACGTTGGTTAAATGAACTGAATTAATGTAATTGATTCACGTAGGGGCCCTCGTAAGTGAAACATGGAGACGTTTTCGACCTTGGCGTCGGTTATTTTCGACTTTATCGTTTTTATTCTTGTTTACCAATTTTTTTCACATATTATTTATTATAAATAAAATTTTTTTGTATATATATAAAAATTTTATGATGCAATAAACACTTTGGATGAATAATAATGATAACAAATGAAAAAAGGTATTTTTTTGAGATTTCTGTCTCTTTCGAAGACGATTTTGTGTATTTTCTAAGCATGAGAGATTCAGGTCTTTTTATAAGTCCCAGACTGCAGCAAAGAATCTGTCGATTCGATGATAAAGGCTTCGGTGACGTCATAATTATTAATCAAGATGGGGAATTGAGGAAGGTTGTGTCGTTTGGGGAATTAGATTTTAGGATTTCCCGACGATTTGGAGTCGGATGGATATGGACCCTAGTCTAGACTTGATGACAGTTTTTGACTGGTCTGGACCGTTTCTTTCTCTTCTCCGGTTAAGGCCCTCCTTTTAATTCTCGCAGTTTTAACGATCGAAATCTCCTTCGACACTTCCCAGTGACTTTGTCTTTTTTTTTATGATTCTTCTCTCCTTGCTCACATTCTCTCTCTCTTGCCACTCCTGGTCCTCGCCGAATTGGCCAGGAAGTCATACACTTGTGTGTGATTACTTGCCTTGACATCATTCGGAGATAAAAATAAATGTAATAAAATAGTATTTTTTAGTATAATGCATGATCATGCTAGTAGATGTGAGTGAGATATAGTTAGATGTAAATAAAAAATTTTTTTATGTTCGGGTTACGTTGCCTCGTTAAATTAATTTAAAGAGAAATTTGTCGAGACTGATTTTTATTTTATTTTATTTATTTATTAAAATGTCTCGAGTCGTACAGTATATCTTTAATCTCTCTGAGAATGAAGTTTTCTTTTTTAAAACCACAGAAGTTTGGTTCTGCTGTTGTAGGTCGGAGGAATCGTTTTTAATATTGTATTAAGGCCATTTCCGGTTTTTTAAATTTTCTTTGTCATAGAAACAATGAATTTTGTGATATCTTTGAACATCGTCAGTTGTTATCTTGAAATTGATAAAGATGGTGGATGTCGATGAGGAATAAAGGTTTGGGTGGGTGGGTGGGGGAGTAGCAGTAGACGAAGAAGAGACGTTTGTCGAACCCACAAGGATACAGGAAATAGTCTGAGTCCTTGTTTTGGTCAAAGAGAGGAAAATTTAGTAAAAACTGTTTTCAAGATCGTTGTGAATGGAAAATCAGGGCGAAAAGGCGGAAATGGTTTTTAATAACTTCAAACAGAAGGTTTTTCAATTTCATTTGAATGAAGGAAAGAACTTAAGAGGCAAAGAATGAATCAGGATGAGGAAGAAAGAAGGAAAAGTAAAGAAAGAGGAAGAGAAAACTGAATGAGGGAGAGAACAAAAACAGGATGAAAAAGATGACAAAGAAGGAGGATAGAAAAAGACAAAGAAAAGAAACGGGATGAGGAGGAGAACAAAAATAAATAAAAGAAAACAGAATAGAGAAGAAAACTAATAGGAAGAGACAGACTAAGTGAAAAGATAAAGTCAGGGAAACAAGAAAGAAGTAGAATAAGAAAGAAAAAGCAATGAGAGCAATTTAATGATAGAGAGAAAGAGGGAGAGACAAAGAGAGAAACTGAACGAGGAAGAGTAAAAAGGAAAGAACAGTGTTAGAGTGAACAAGAACAAGACAGAAGAAGAATCAGGAAGAGAAAGAGAGACAAAGAAAGGAAACAGAATGAGAGAAATTGAATGACTGAGACATTCAGAGTGAGAGAGATAAAAACTGTATGAGGAAGACAAAGAATAAAGAAATAAAAACAATGAGAAAGAGGGAGAGAGGAACTAAGAGAGAAACTGTATACCAGAGACAGACTAAGAATAAAAGGAAAAGAGAGAGAGAGAGAGTAAAGGAAATAACACTGTAGCAAATACAAAGATAAGAGACGAGCTGGAGGCCGATTTTCATAACAGTCAGTGGATCCGGTGCCGAGCTTTCCGGTGCTGACGCAATTTTTTCCGGCTCATCTTTGTACACAAATCGATTCTGAAAATCTAATCCGTCATTTTATTTTTATGCTTTCAGACTCATTTATTATTCGTAGATGCCTTTCTACAAAATAATCGATTGGACCACGTGACCCAAGTCATGGGCTATCATCCTTTGTACCTGGATATATTTCTCAAAACTCAGAATTTCATTCTCAGGGGAGATGGGCCGTTGCCCTACGACTACAGGCATTTCATCGCCATCATGGTGAGTATCATCATGTCTTCTGCTTTCTCTTACCTCCCCCCCTTCCCTTCCAGACACCATCCACATAGTTCTGTCTCCAAACATCTAGTCGCACTCTCACCCAATGGATTTCTTTTTTTTCTTTTCTTAAATTATCATCGGAGATAAAAAATTTTTTCTTTATCCAGTTGGCAATACGAGGAAAAAATAATTAAAAGGTATAAATATAAATAAAAATGGCGGAGGATAAAAAAAGTTGTCGCCAGTGGTTTTTAGGTTCACTGTTAAGCTGATGGTGATCTAGGTGGAGGAAGGCGCGAACCACATTTCCACATACTTCACGTGTGTTAATGGGAGAAACGCATCGAAGTGTTGTCATTTGCATAATGGGAAGCCATTTTCGGCCTTCCTCCACCCAAAATTTTTCCTTGGGCTATTTATTTATTTATTTATTTATTTGTTGTCGTTTTCCTTTTTCTCTCTTTTTTCAAATTCATTATACCAAATTAGTATTCTGAGTTTTCCAACTAGAAACTACCTTTAAAACCAGAAATAAATTTATGCAAGGTTTCGACAGATTCAAATTATTAATAGAAAATGCAGGGGAAAGGGAAAGATTTTTGAGTGGTTGGCAGAATTTGATTTGGTTTTTAATTTTTTTTGGCGGGAAAATTTGGATTTGTGGTTGTTCTGCTTTTTTAATTACTTTGGTTCGTTTTATTTTAATTTTTCTTTTTGGTTGTTTTGGGTTGTTATTTTTGATTAGGGCTTTGGTTTTGACCCTTTTTTAAATTTTAGTTTTGGCGGGAAAATGTAACCTTACGGATATTTCGTTTGGACGATTGTCTTAGTATTTAAACGGATTTTTGTTCGAGGTAGTATAAGGTGTCAGTTTCACAATTTTTGTTTTACTAAACTGTTAGGAGATATATTTAAATCCAACAGGGACGTAGCTAGAATTTTCGGACCCGTCAGGAAACATGATCAGAGGCTTTTTCTAAATTTATCGTACATAGTCACAAATTAGACTTTTGTCTCTGAGTATTGTGTTATGTATGTACTACCTCTCAGTACATTTCTTTGTAGGCAGGACTAGAGGCTCCTCAATTCCGTAGGGCCCTTGCTTGTTGCTTACATTTGCTCTGCGATAGCTAAACCTCTGAAATTTTTGGCGGGAAATTTAAATTTAAACGGTTTGTTGTTTTTATTTTTATACGGATTTTAGGCTAATAGTTTGAAATTATCGTTTTTTGATTTATTGTGAGATTTATTCTAAATTTTTTTATTTATTTTGGGGTTAGTGTGATGTAATATACAGAAATATATATTCAATATTATATTATATTTAGTAATTCCATCAAGCTGAGAGACTTATATACAAAAATAAGCAAATACAAACATCTATTTGGTATGACACACTCGGAAGATTGTCGATTTAATATATCACAGTTAGGTGGTACCTTAAAAAAATTTTCTTTTCTTTGTTTTGGGGAAAATTTGATTTTAGGTGGTTTCAGTTTGTTATTTGTTCTAAATTTTGATTAAATTTTCGTTTGTTTGATTTTTGTTATTTTTGGCTAGGAGCGGTTTTTTTTCTGAAATTTTGGAGGTTGAATGACATAATGCAAAACAAATTTTAAAGATTTTGGGGTCAAATATTGTTCCACCGCTTACATCGTTTTATAGCACAGACTCGAACACAGTGTTACTGATTGTAACTTAAACAATCGGATGTTTTGTTCACCTAACTGTGAACATCTTCAACAAACTGAGGTTACAGTACAAACAAATCGTTTGTTTTTCATTTTTTTTTTCATTCTGTCATTAAGGAGAGTCGTTTGATTGGTTGTTTTCATTTTACAATAGTTTGACTGTTTGGTTAAAGCTTTGAATTAAATTTTTGCTAATTTAGAATATTTCATCCTGGCGGTAAAATTTGGGTGTTTCGTTTCATCAACCATCATTTCCACTGTTGAGACCTGCCATTAACAATTCTCTGTTGTTGAGTTACATATTCGCAAAACGAGTCACACCGGTCTTTTGCTGTTGTTGTTGATATTGTTGAGATCATCTGTGCCCTTGTTATAGTTGGGTCACTCATCTTTCAATTTCCTTCATAACAAACATTCGTTGTTGTGATCTCAAGGCCTATCAATGTCACGGGAACATGGCGTTTTCCATAATGAATATTAAAGGGTCAGCTGACAATCCGTCCAAAACCAACATAATACTAACAATACTGAGAAATATATTATTATATTGGTTTTGAGGAGACTGACTTAAATTTTTTGTTTATGTTGCTTTTAGGTTTTTGTCTTGTGATTTGGCTGGCGTTGAATTTTTAGGGGTACGGGGTTCATTAAGTTTCCCTCGTGTTTTCCTTTTTGATATCTACCTCAAAGAACGTTTCAGTTTCGTGTAATTCTCTCAGTATATATATTAAGAAGGATAGTTTTCCTCGATGTCGATTTTATTGGTGTTGGCTCCATTCGATTTTCTATTTTCAATTTCTTGAGCCATTTTTTTTCGTCAAATGGCTTTTGATTTTTTCTTGAGGTACAAAAAACAAAATAAATGAGATAATTTGAATAATATTTTAATAATAAAACTAGTTTGGAGGATAGAAGTATCAAAATGGAGGAAAGGGAATGGAAGGTGAGAGGGAGGAGAATTAAAATGGTCTGTGTAATCGAATTGATTTCTTCTAGATTCGAACAGGTTTTGGGAATCAGTGTTTGGGCGTCGGTTTTAATTTTAATATACTGAGATTTTATTTATATTAGTATAAATACTCCTTTTAGATGAGTGGAAAATCGTCTCCCGTCTTTCTCCAAGAGGATTCTGTTTCTTGGTTGAATACTGATTTATTTGTCTGGTTTGTTTTTCAGGCGGCCGGAAGGCACAAATGTAGTTATCTAATTAATTTGCAAAAGCAAGAGTTCCTCCTGCAGGGAGGGGAGTCAAATTGGCTCAAAGGACTGAAGGCCATACCCCAAAAACTCCGGGATCTCTACGATATTAATAAAATACTAGCGCATCGACCTTGGCTACTGAACAAGACTCACATCGAAGTAAGTATGGTTGTGTGGCTAGAAGGGGATGAGAGAGCTTTTGGTCTCTCTCTCTAGATGAGCTTTTGGTTTTTTGTTCTGTAGTTTATCCTCTCATCCTAATTCTCTCCATCGTTTCGCAATCGGTTTTTATTTCTGGGCAGCGAAATCGACTAACCTTGGAACTAATTTTGAAATTTCTTTTTAAAAAAAATGGTTATTGAAGCCGTTTCGAATTTATCATAATTATTTATCATATTACCCTTGGGTTATATCAAGTCCGTGAAATCGGAATTATTTTTCTAAACAGGAGATTAGTTTTGGAGAGAAGGAGGAGGAGGAGGAGAGGAACGTCCCGTTCTGGATGGTAAATGAGTTGGGTTTTGGTTTTTTCAGAAACTGACGAAAGGTACGGAGTCTTGGTCGCTGGCCGAAGTCGTCCACGCGATAGTGATACTAACGCATTTTCACGCTCTCTCGTCTTTCGTTTTCGGCTGTGGAGTCAACGAGGAATTAGACCAAGATGGCGGTCATCGATACGGGAGCGAATGCAGGACGAACGACAGTCCGAAATCCCCGCCGAGGACAAACAACGTCATCTGGTCAAATTTAGCGCTAGATAAAGAACGTGAGTGCTTTTGGGAGGATGTTGCTTAAGATTTCAGAAAAAAGGACAGAGAAAGAGGATTTTGTTTGGGTTTTTCAGGTGATTGGTCGACGTCGAATGCAACGTCGGCGAGCGAGCCCGAAGTCGGTCTTGAAACGCTTATGGAGAGAATGAAGACTTTATCGCAGAAATCAGAGGAGTGTTCGCAGGAGGAAGCCGCGAAGAGGTTCGAGAACGTCGAAACCCAAAGCATCGAACTGAGTTCGGCGATCGAACTTCCAAACCCGAATTTCAACGCGGATATCGGTCACTTCGTCGAAGATCCGACTTTCTTGTACCAAGACTTTGCCAATAGAGGAGACCACGACATACCCACCTTTCGGGTGCAGGTGCGTCTTTCTATTCCTTTCCTTCCCTGGTCCTTTCGAAGTGGGACTCGATCCAAATGCCCTCTCTCTTTTACAGGATTATTCTTGGGACGATCACGGATATTCCCTAGTCAATCAATTGTACAACGACGTCGGCAATCTTCTCGACGAAAAGTTCAAAACGACGTACAATTTGACTTACTACACGATGGGCGGGAGGAAGGATGTGGACACGTCCAGGTTTCGAATGGCCGTTTGGAATTACATCCAATGCATGTTTGGCATCAGGTACGACCTCTTAAAACAATCCCAGAGAAACCGGGTCTCGTTTCCAGGGTATAGCCAGTGGTTTAATTAGGCGACTCTTCAGATGGTTTTGTTTGGGACTTTCGGTCGATGCCGTTTCAATAATCGTTCGTTTTGTTTACGTTTAAAGACTTTATTTACACGGTTTTCGAATCGCATGGTTTGGGTTTTCAAACAAGACCGAGCCTTGTTTATATTAAAAAAGAACACAAACAAAACGAGGAAAGAAAGAAGAAGCGATTTCCGCAACACGTGCTAGTGCGAGAAACCACGTGAAAGAAACCGGTGGGAATCAGTCAAACCGACGGACGATCAGGTGACGAACGAAGAACATGTGAAAGCTCGGGTGAAGGATGGCTATTGCCAAGATGAAAGCTTTTGAATGAATGCCATTCCCCGAAGATCGTTAAAAGATAGGATTTTCCGTAAGTTAATCATGAGGGTGGCCGGTTGGGGTGGTAGGGGGAAAGGGTCCTTTTTATAAATATTTCGAAAGCCAGTTGGGGAGCTTTATTCTCGGCATTCTTTATTCAGTTTTTTGCTGCTGTTGTTTCTTTGATTCGATCATTTAAACGATGATGGAGCTTTGAAGACTTTTTAAATGTCGTCATGATGCGTTACATCGTAATAATCGGTGAGAGCACGAAAAGTCAAGTGAAAACGTCCGAGTGAGCTTAACAGCCGACGCCAACGTCCGATAACAGTTTAAATATTTGTGTTAAAAGCGACACCGAAATCAAGTATTATCGTCGTGTTTCTAATTTACTCTTGTGGTATTGAGGTCATTATTAAATATTTACAGTGATCGGATGATTTGGCAGACTTAACTTCGTCCGTGCGCACGAGCAATCGACACCGTAAACCGATGAGTGTGCTGTTGGGAGACGGGAGTCGGCGGGGGAAGGGGAGGGAGTGGTGGCCAAAACCTCCACCTTTTCAAATCTTCTTTAATGACGAACTCAAACCAGATAGATGAAGGCAACAAAAAATTTGTCTTTTAATGATGGCGTCATAGATTAATGAGTTAATGAGTTTTGAGGATCGTTCGTGTCAAATGAACCATTTTTGACGGAGGAAATAGCGTGAGGATGGTTAGTCTCTTGTTAAGTCTACTCTCTCTCGCTTTGTTATCAACCGGAAGTGGATTTTCTGGAGCCGAAAAGCAAAGAAATGAATTTCGTTTCCGGTTAAACTTGGTTGACACACTTCCCTATCTTCGTGTTTGGATAATTTCCTTGAGCGACTAGTTTGCACAGCGCTTTAAATAATCCGTAAATGGTTAGATAAATAAATAAATAAGTCATTTTGATAAAGAGAGACCAAATCTCTTTTTGTTTGTTTGAGATGGAAGTTAGACGAAATTTGAACAATAGTCTTTGGCACGTGTTTCTCAACCCGGTTTACTACCCCTGAATTCGCCAACCAAAGCGGATAAGAATATCCATCTGAAGGTGTTGAGATCTTGGCTGATCAGAAGTATATAGACACCTTCTAGAACTTTCTTGTTCCTTACAAGTCCCTTCAAACGTTGACCACACACACCCCTAGTCAAAGTGCGAAATATACCAAATTTGTGAACTGACCGTAGCACATATAGCTTCAAATTTGAGGTTAGGCGAGAATCAAAGACGAAAATAGTATAGCGAAAGGATTGGGAAATGGCGGACGTGTGTGTTTGTGTTTGTATATGTGAAAGAATGTAGCAAGAAGTTTCGAAATTGTTAACGGGCGATTCGAAACGGTTTTCATCGCTTCAAACTCTCGTTTCTTTCTTCGTCGGGTTGTTAGGCTTTCTTTCTGGGCTAATTAGGCTGTCGATGGTCTTGAAGAGAGAAAAGAATGTTGGCTCACCCTCTTGCCAGACTTCGCCATTTTCTTTCTTTTTAATTTTAAAATCGACTCGTTGACATAATCACTGTTGTTAGGGATTAAGCTGTCTTGTTGACAAGTTCTCGAGAGGAATGTCAACAGGAAACACCACTAAAATCCGTCTTTTTGTTGTTTGTTTCAGGCACGATGACTACGACTACGGGGAAGTCAACCAACTTCTAGAAAGATCCCTGAAGGCCTTCATCAAATCGACCTGCTGTTACCCCGAATGCGTGACGAAAAGGGACTACGACAGGGTTTTGAGGGAGTTCGAACACTCGGAAAAGGTTCACGTTAATCTCATGATTCTCGAAGCCAGGATGCAAGCGGAATTGCTGTACGCGTTGAGAGCCGTCATGATTTACATGACATAGTTGGACTGGGAGCCTGAGGGACGGGGCTGGGGGTGAAAGCCATTTTATTTGGTTCTCATTTTATTTTTTTGTTTTTCGAGAGAACTTGGTTTCGAGATGACCCGTAATTTTTTTTTTAAATATCTTCAGTCATGGTGTGCATGTATTAGGTTCATTTTTTTTTGTTACTAATAAAACCTTTTATTGTTTTTTTTTTAAATAATTTTGTTGTCGATTTAAATTTACGAAAATTTGAAAGGAATATATCATTAGTTGGTAAAAAGAAATTACACAAATTGTATGACTAAAGGTATCTACTTTTAATAAAAAATCTATGTCGATTTCAAATTTGTTGTTTAATCTGTTTTGCTTTTTATTTCTGTCGGAACCAGATGTATGTTGATGATAGATGAATGATTGAAAACACTCTAATTCTGAACGAATGTAATAGATGTATATATATTGATATAAAAGTATTAAGATAAGACTCGAATTTGGAATCAAAATGTAAAATACAAAGATGTGGATGATGCGGAGCTTCGAGACTGAATAATGAATTTCGCTTCTGTTGTCGGCTGCTTGTTCTACTGTGCACATTCCCTAATGTGGAACGTATGGTTCCTCCCGGAGTGCCAACCTTCTCATTGTTTCCTCAGGGGGCTACCTCACCGACATCATCGACCGGTGATGCCGAGGTTCCATGTGAAATGGGATAGAATGTTGCTGAGGCGTAGCCGCGATGGTGGTGTTAGTTTATACTTTACGGCAAAAGTGATAAATCGGCCGGCAGTATAAATAATTCACGACGATTATTTCATAAAACCCAACTAAGCTTGTTTAATGTGACTAATTACTGAATATTTATCACTTTTACTGGCTAGTTTATTAAGTATTTAACTATAATGAAGAATTTAATAAAAGTTTGTTGAGATTATAAGTTGAATATTTTATAAATTATCCGGCAAATGTGATAAATAGCAATAATTTGTCACACTTTTTAAGATTAGCTGGTGATTATGAATATTCGCCTCGAATTACATATGTAATTGTCCGATTTATCATATTTACCGGCTATTTTATAAAATATCCCACTCATAATGAGACATTTAATAAAAGTTTGCTCAGATTAGAAGTTGGAGATTGTATAAACTAGTTATAAAACGGTAAAAGTAATAAATCGATGAATATACCTGCATGTAATTCCCGGGGATTATTCATAATCACCAACTAAGCTTGGTTAATGTGACTAATTACTGAATAATTATCACTTTTACCGGTTAGTTTATAAAATCTCCAGCTCATAACGGAGAATTTGATCACAATTCTCTCAGATTCTTACCTTCTGTCTCATGTCATGTATTCGCCGCTTATATGGGGGCCACTTATTGTTACTTACAAACACAAGTGTTTGGATCGGTTGTCTTTTGTGAAAAAATGACAGAAGCCAAGCATTTGAGCAAAATTTTATTAAATTCCTCATTACGAGTTGGATGTTTTATAAACTAGCCGGTAAATGTGATAAATATTCGGTAAATTGTCATATAATTGCCGGTAATTGTAAATAAATTCACCCGATTTATCACTTTTACCGTATTATATATACGATATTGCCTTCTGGTTCATATGATATATATTTGTCCTCTTTGTTCTGAGTTTGTGATGTCTTTTACTCAATTTATGAACATGAGAGGTGGTCTTTGGTTTGAGAAAATTTCTTTGAATTTGTTCTGCAGATGGCTAATTATACGGTGAAGATTTGCAGCATCCCTCAGGGTGTGTTGACCACAATTTCATAAATTTTCCCTTCTGTTTGAGGAGTTTAGGACAAGCTTGGTTTTCTCTAAAAAGATTTCACTTCTGTGTTTGATGAGTGTTTATATTCTTTCCATATAGTATAAGGGAGGAGGATGGAGGAGAGCATTAAATTCAATTTCACTGATCTAAAGAAAGGTGAAAGCTTTTAATTTTGGAAAGGGGACCAGGTGTCTTTCTAATTTCATGTTCGGGGTATTTGCCCTCTCTCTCTCTGGTTTGAAGTTGTGATCTTTTGTCAAACAGGGTGCACAGGGTGTTAAGTCTTATTCCAGAAGATCTTTTGAGCTTGTCTGGCCGACAGTGAAGTATCCAAAGATGGAATAACAGAACATATATACATCAAGAAGATGTCCTTTTATATCACTCTGTCACCCTTATAAGACCTCGTGGAAGCGGAAAACCTAGAAATAGATAAGAGGATCAAGTATAAGGAGAATCCAAGAAGTTGAGCGACATGCTAACCACCAATCATTGGTACAGGATCTCGTTGATTATTGTGTCACTGTTTATTTCACTACAAAGACAATGCCAAGGATGTGAGTGGGTCTGGTGGGTGTCAGTTTACTATTTTGGAAATCTATTTTTAGTTTGGTCAGTGTCAATGAAGGTAGTTTAAATTTAAAATCGAATAAATAACAGCTTAACGGCCGATTTGGATAATTACAAAGTAAAAATTTGGAAACTGGGTGAAGGTAAGTGTCGATAAGAAGAACCAGTTTTTACCATTCGGAGAACAGAAAAGACATTCGCACATCTATAAATCGTTTTCCTTTTTGGCAATTTATTGTTCCTGGAGATGTTAGACCCTGAAGAAGTAAAAATAGCTGGGATTTGGGGGGAATAAGTCGACGGGATTCTGACTAATCTTCGTTCATCATCACTTCATTAATTTACGACAATTCGAAATTTTTTGGCTAGAGACCCCGTGAAAGATTTTTTTTCTTTTTTAAAGTGATGATGTCCTTAATAAAATTTTATAAATTTCTTCATCGGCATACCAAATAAACAACAGTATCAATGTCTTGACTTTGGCAGTTGAAACAGGAAACCATTAGGGTTCGGTTGGATGATATTTAAATATTTCTTGAAGGTGATTACTATCCTTTGAACTGTTTATGTGTGACTTTTCCTTGTGTGAGTAACGTTGGCCAAACATTTTTAATTCTTTTCTTTTTGGGGGTGTAGAGGATTTGTTTGCCAACTCCAACCTTGAAATCAGTGGTTTTTGGCCTACCAACTCCTTTCCAGAAACCATATTACTTAGTGTCCCCTGGAATTTTTTGTCAGCAGTAATCTTTACCGCAATCGACGATATGCTATTGGTGTCGTCAAAGATCTTTCAACTCTTCCTAGTATACCTCCCGTCTTCTTTTGGCAGGGGCTTTGACCTTGTAGTCTGCATACATGGGAATAGCAAACAAAACGAAACACCAAAATCAATTCTTTCTTTCACACTGTCACCACCCCCTTACAGTTATAGTACCTGTGGCCATATCATCATTATCATGTGCCGTCTCCGCGTCGAAGGTTGGCAATCGACAGGGCTGTGGCGACCTTGGATGCTGCTGCTCGGAATAGGGCGGTGGATGTCATTGCAGTTTCAAGCGCTTAACTTCGTACACCACCTCCTTCTCTTTGCTAGCAGTTTCGCGTTTGTCATTCGTCTCGTCCAGGCTATCCTAAGCAGCGGCGGTAAAGCCACCTATCAAAGGCTGTGGCGATAACCGTCTCTGAATCGCTGCAGCGCCCACTTTGGGAACCACTGCTTGAATTCATCTCTGCATTACTTTAATGCCTTCTGGTATGTTTCCAGTTACACCGTTTGAATAAATCTTGCGATTCCCATCTTATAGGAAGATTTTCTCTTGAGTATTCCTTTGGCTGGTCCATTTCAATCCTTCCACAGCATCTCTCCTATGAGCGACATCTCAAGGGACATGATTCACGCTTCCATTACTTCTCTATCTTCTTTATTATTTCTGTCTTCTCTTCTCTTCTTTTGACTTTCACAGGTCCTGAATTCTTAGTCTTTAACAGTGATTCTCAACCTTTTTCTTCACACTTTTAACGATTTCAAAATTTGCCAACGCACAAAGACAAAGATAAAATTAAAGCTGTTCACTTACCAACAGTACACTGATTTAAATAAAGTTTTATACATTATAATTTTCATAAATATTGCACACTTCTTTGTCGATTATTTTCATAAATATTGCACGCTACTATAAAAAATCCAGCGGGAGATCTGTGGTGTAGTGGGTTAAGTGCTATTAATAGATTAAGAAGTTATAGTCGTAAGTTGAAATCCTCCTCCCTCATCCTGTTACACCCAAAAGTTTGAAAAACAGGATTGAAACTCAGATATAACTATAACTATATCTCTTCTGTTGCGACCTTGGCGGCTCTGAAAAATTCCATTCAAGACCAAACCCAACGGAGATGCGTCGAGAAGAATCTTGAAGTTGCCGGAAGTCACAAGAACTTTTTTTTTAGCCAGGGGAAACCTCTTGAAGGTTGTCCGTCCCACCTTTGGGGAGGCAGGAGGGAGTATGTAGAAACTGGACCCACTAAAACCCCTGAGTGGACACCATCTAAGCTCGGACGGTGAGACCTGGGAAGCCGTGAAAACTCTTCCGCAATCTCACCTGAGTTGAAATCCTCCTCCCGCATCCTGTTACATCCAAAAAAGGGTGAAAATCAACTATAACCAGGGTCAACTATAACTATAACTATAAAGAACTCATTTCATAAATATTGCACAGTTTGACCAAGAATCTATATCATTATTAATGCTCATGGGCGAGTTATCACTAAGACTCCCGCGTTGTAGGGAAAATAATTTTTATTAAAATTGCACTAAATTAAAACAAATAAATTTAATTCAATAAATAAACTTAAGTTAATTAATAATAATTTAATAACTCAGTAATTTTATTTTGATATCAAATATATATTTAATTTAATAAATCCCATCTGTTATTCTTAAACAATTTGCCTTGAGAGTCACAATTTAAAATCTAAATATGTAATTTTAAAATTATATACACATACCAAACGTCCAAAGCATGCCCCATTTGCACAAATTAGGGGCTTATTTCATAAATAATGCACAAACTTTCGCGAATTGAAATATTATTTTCATAAGAGGAGTAAAACGGCACATTCACAACTTAATTGTTTTGTTAATCGTCATAATTTTATATATTTAAGTTTTGAGAAGTTATAATTTTAATTTGCGAGTAAGAAATTTAGAGAAAAAAGCTCCACAAAGTCTCTGGTTTCTTCGCAAAAAAAATTGTCTCGAGTGCAAAAAGTTAACAAACGTTGAATTTAAAAAATGGGCGGGAAATTTTTTATTTTATGGTTATAAAACAAAATTTCCTTGTATTATTAAAAATTAAGTAAGAAAAGGGTTTGGTGATTTAATTAATAAAAGAATAAGAAAGAAAAATGACAAGAAAGGCATGTTTAAAAACAAAGAAGAACGGAAACAATGAGTTTAATGAAGCGAGTAATGGCGGTTTTTAGTTTGAGTTTCCTTTGACTACTGCTGCCACTATCAAGTCGGAAAAGGAAATCAAGGGAAGGACTGCGTGAATTTGAAACAGATATCGGAGAACTGTGGAGCGGTGAAGTGAGTGCACGTCCCTTCCGCGGTTTTCAACTTCAGGCAAAATATTTATCCATAATCCAAATCCCTCATTTGTTTTATGAGTGAAATCAGTTCTCATTCGTTCATGTGTTTATTTTAAATCATCTCAAACTCTCGTAAAGGGCATTCCAGAAGTATTCGTTCCAAATGCGGTTCCTCTGGATAATTTTAGTTTTAAGCTTTACGGCTGTTTTGGCCGAGGGTAAACGAAAAAGGAAATTCGAAGGAGATTTCGAATTCGCTGATGAGGTGAGTTTTATTTTATTTAAATCCTAAATCTCAGCCGAATTTTGTTTTATTCATAACCACCCGATGTTTTAAACTTCGTTTGCGAGTTGGGAATTACGTTGTTTGAAAATTGATCGAAATTTCGATTCCAGTCAAGCCCAGTGTTTTCGTGCAGGACGCCATTTTGTCATCAGCCTACCACCTTCCAAGTTTTTGTTTTGTTTTTAAATTAATTCCTCACATTTTTATAGGTCTTACTACTCTAAAAATACTTTTGAAAGTAACAATCGAACGTTTTTTTCTAAATCCTCTTGTGTGTGATAGTCTTTTGTTATGAGTTAAAAAGAAAATAAAATTTTACTGTTCAGCTATGATTTTTTATTATCTTTTAAATTAATGTTGACAAATTTATTTTTGGGTTTCTTTTGTGAAGGCAGTCGTTTGAATGATTATTATAGTAACTTGAAACTTTTCTGTTATTAGGTAAATATTATTAATTAAAAAGAAATTCCTGAGCTGTGATAAGTTTGTTGAAGTAAGCAGCAGGCATTTGGTAGTTATTTCCTTAAGTCCTCTCTCAGTTTTGTTTGTTTTTGGCTTTTTAGTTTTAGTAGATTAGTTGTTTCATTGAAATGATTTATATTGTTGGGATTGTTGAGTTAAATCAAGTTTTCATTTGGGGATTGGTGTAGGAAGGTAGCACAGATGTTTGTGGGTGGGTTTGTGGTCTTTTCATTTATCTGTTTCATTGTTGGTGTTGGTTGGTGAGGAGGTTTCATCTCAAGCTTGACAACTGGAATTTTTGAATAGTTGAGCTTCTGTTTGTTTTTGTGACTTCCTGTTGTGAATTATTTTTCAAAAATTTGTGTTGCTCCATTATGGTATGGGTTCAGGTTTATTCGAGTGTGCTCTTGTGTTTGGTTGTTAACGTTTGTCATTCAGTATTTACAAGATGACAGTATAGAAGCCCACCTAACAACTTTTGAGTCCTTTTTGGGTTAGCTGTGAAGCTTTTCTTAGTTTTATATTTCCCTTAGAACCAATTAGATTTAGCTTTTAGTCGAATGAGCCACACAACCAAAACACCAAACAAACAATTGAATAAGCACAAACCTAAACTATGAAAGAGAGAGAGGAGTCATATTGCTTTCAGTTCCCATTCTGATAAAACTGAGTTGTGTTGGTGTGGCTTTAATTAGGTTTGAGCTACAAATCCATGTAAAGCACGAATGAAGGTGGAACTTGTTTACACATTCAGAGATGAAATCAGGCATGATCCAGGTTCTCGGTTTTAATTAAAATGAAACTGGTAAACAAACGCAAGGCAGGGAATGTGACATTAACTGTCGACGTGTTGAAGGAAACAAAATAATAAATTTTCTTTTTTTTTCTGGTACCTGTGAACCTGAGAATAGAGAGAGAAAACGGAAACGTGATTCTTTCTTGATTCAATGAATAGTTTCATTTGTTCCTCCCCCGTCCCACTTCCAAAGAGTCGTAAAATTTGTTTAGTTTCGAGTAAATAAAAAGATTAAGTCGGGATAATCAGGTTTTTAAGGTTCGGAGGTATGTGGAAAGTGGAGTGAGAGAGAAGAGTTGGATGATCTACCCTCTGGCTATCGGATCGCTTTTGTAATTCGTGCTACCTGTGTTGTTTGAGGCGAGGTTCTTCAAGGTTGATTTCTACTTGGAGGGGTTTTGAAAATGTTTTTTTGGTCTTCCGTCGTTTGATTTTGGTTTGGGTGTCTGTCTTCTGGTTTTTGTGTTTACTGTTTTGATAGTGTCATTGTACTTACCTGTTTTGTGGTATTGGTGAAGGGGTATACAAAACCCAGGGTTTTGCCAAAAGAACAATAATCAACATGGTTGTGTGTACAATATAGTGTCACATATACAGTTCGCCTTATTGAAATAGCTGAGACATCTCGCCCTGAGAAGCTGGGACATCTCCATCTCTTCCCGTCTATCTCCAGACACAAATTTTATATCCGCCTTGATTTCTACCTTCTTCCAGTCATCACACCTCCTGCCACCATCCTGTTTCGGTAGAGAACATACTGAGTTTCCTCTCCTTCTCAGACTTACCCAAACCAGCCCTATCCTCACTACACTTCTCAGAATACATTTTAGTGTCTCAAGCGTACCTGGGGGTTAAGACGGTTGACAATCTGTTGTTTGTTGTCACGAAGTGTGAGTTTGGGTCTCTTTTAAAACTTCGTGGTCGGACAAGGCTATATTTGGTTTTGTTTGGAGATGAATGATACCTGGAAGATGAACCGTGGTAAAAACCTATGTAGGGAAGATGGAGGAGAGGAGGGAAGAGAACAACTTGCTTGAGGACATTTGTAAATGGGCATTAGCGTTGCGACAAAGTCAATACAACTGGATTTACTTTGGAAGGAATTTTTTTTAGGAAGTATTTCGTTTTTGTATATAGAAGGAAGAATGAATTATACTATCTGCTAAGTAATTATAATAATATATTAATATATTTTTTGTTTACCCTTCTCGGGTGTTATGATGTTCTACTATACACCCATCGTTTCTTCACATTCTTCAGGATAACAAAAGCAAAATAACAAAGCAAATACTGAAATTATACATAAATAGATAAGCTTACGCGACAATAAATAGAATAAATAAATAATCAAAATAAATATATAGACAAGTAAATAAATAAATGCGTCTAGTATTATGCGAACTGAAAAGTATTGTCGCGTATATGTACAGTAAAGGTAATAAATCGGTACTTATTCATAATCACCAACTAAGCTTGGTATTCGTGACAAATTATTGAGTATTTATCACATTTACCGGGTAGTTTAGAAAATGTTCAACTCAGAATGAGAAATTCAATAAAAGTTTGTTCAGATTGTGTGTAGAATTTTTACAAAATAGCCGGTAAATGTGATAAATATTCGGTTGAATCTTAGTTGGTGATTATGAATGATAGCCGGGGATTGTATGTAATGTATATTTATCATATTTCTCACATTTACCGACTGCTTTATTATATTATGACATTACGAGTTGGATATTTTATAAACTAACCGACAAATGTGATAAATGGGTTAAATATTTCATAGTAAAATTTATAAATTTGACATATATATAATTCCTGATGTACGTTACACCTAATTTATGTTACGGTAAAAGTGATAAATGAGACGAATATATATATAACTCTAGGTGGTTACTCATAATCACAATCTGAACTTGGTGAATTAATTGGCGATTGTGAATAATTCTACATATTTGTCTTATTTATCACTTTTACCGTAATATATATTATTACTTTTGCTGAAGAGTTTATAAAATCTCAAACTTGTTATATGTAATTTATTAAAAATTGGCCTAGGTATTAAGAATTGGATATTTTATAAACTAGCTGGTAAATGTGATAAATATATGTTACGGAAAAAGTGATAAATTTGGGAAATATATATATAATTCTCGGTAATTATTCATAATCACCAACTAAGCTTGGTTAATGTGACAAAGTACTTATCGCATTTAGCACCTAGGTTGTAAAATATATTCAACTCCTAATCTGACCATACTTTTATTAAATTCCCCATTAGCCGGTAAATGTGATAAATACTCATTAATTTGTCACATGAAGTTTAGTTGGTGATTATGAATAAGATATACATTATCAAATTTATCACTTGTACCGTACGCATAAATTAGGTTAGTTTAACAGAACCAAAATTATTTTTCGGTCCACCAAATTCAACAGCGGTTACAGCAGCAGTAAAATACTACAAAATGGATAGAAATCATAAATAAAATAAGTTTAATTGCTAACCTGAACGTTTTGAGAAGCCCAAGACCTTTCTCTGGTTCTGACTTTTGGACAATTCAGTGTAGTGGCATGGATCCGCCACTGATCAAACAGGCTCGCGTAGCCTATGAATGTGCTGACCCAGCCGTGCGTGGTCAGCACCGACCTAATAAACGGACAATGGGTAGCATGGCTGATGGCCCAAAAGGCCATCGAGGAGTTTGTCTCGAGCTCTGGTAGAGACAACATGTATAATCAACAATAAATATACGACTTGTAAAACATTAAGTCAACGTTCGATCATTTCAACGGCTCCAGCCTTTACATCCATTACATGGCGACCCTGCCAGCGGACTACTCTTCGTGAGAAGCAGTCCAAAATTTTTTTTCTTCCGTTCGGACGTCTAACCATCAGAATGGGTCTCCAAGAACCGAAGACGAGCACAGTGATCGCCACTGCCCTATCAGCCTACACTGTCCTCGAGCTGTCGCGCTGCAGACGAAATCGTCCCACGCCAAGGTTTCGACTCAGGAAATCCGTCACGAACAGGATCAACGCTACCACTGTTTTGCATGCTGCCGTCGTTCCAACAAGGAACGGACGAATCAAACTCAGGTATTCTTAACGTTGCTTGCACCACTGATAAACCTGTGACTATTGACACTAGAAATAAACGATTTGCCAATACAAGCTAAAATTTTTTCTTTTGAGTTTGTTGAACTGCACAAATTTTTAATTAAAATATATAACGACTTAAAGTGACAGTTCGTAATCTGACATACGAAAATTATCGTTATCTACAGAATATTTTCCAATTTTCGCAATTTAATATTTCCTACATATTTTCCGAAGCCTTTCGATATTTCGAAAGATGCTAAGGGAGTGTAACAGCGACAATGAGCGATAATCCAGGTGCATCCTGAGGGACACCCATGGAGAAGCCATTATTTATTAAAGCAATTGCACTTCCTAAAATTGCAGACTTCAACTACATGGACTTTGATAAGTCTAAGTCCGTCTTTAATAAAGTTGTATCTGCGAAGGGGTTCGAAGAGCGTAGGTCTACGTTTCACATATAATGTGCTATTCTTCCCGCGCTATGATAGGGATAGACAACTCGTAGAAGCGAAAGTCTTTCATCCCTGCGGAGAATATTTTGGTGTCCAAAGAGACAGCCGTAAAAAGAAAATATGTTAGGAAGAATCTAATTAAATTTTGGAAAATGTTTTAGATTATCAAAAATACAAAAGGCTTAGCTTATTTAAATTTTTACTGTGTCAATCGTACTATTCAGTCAAACTGACAGGCCGACAAAAACGATTAAGACAGGTTTCAATTTCAGTTCAAAACAGTGTGTGCAACGGCAACATAAATAAATATAATAGAATAAGCATAATGTCTTTATATTGCTAATTATTGTATTAGACAAACTATTTCTCTTTATTGGTTGATTTAATAATATTATTTGTAATCGCCTATGTTAAAATTAGTGGTATCAAATTTTGTAAAGTTATTTGTTTGCCCATTATCGTCCGTAGATAAATTTTTCATTTTATTAAAAATTCATCTCCAAAAAGGGGGGGATGTAGTGGCATGGATCCGCCACTGATCAAACAGGCTCGCGTAGCCTATGAATGTGCTGACCCAGCCGTGCGTGGTCAGCACCGACCTAATAAACGGACAATGGGTAGGCAAATGGCTGATGGCCCAAAAGGCCATCGAGGAGTTTGTCTCGAGCTCTGGTAGAGACAACATGTATAATCAACAATAAATATACGACTTGTAAAACATTAAGTCAACGTTCAATCATTTCAAAAGCCAACCAGCTTTTCATCCATTACATGGCGACCCTGCCAGGATACTCTTTGTGAGCAGCTCTACATCCATTACA